>MU184930.1:48378-60037 GCA_016904865.1 Pissodes strobi
TTAAAATTATTTTATTAAACTTCTACAAGATTGAATACGTTCCTTTATGAAATAAGTAAAAATAAAAGTTTAGATCGCTTTTTATGACATCCGCAACAAGATTTCCTAGTTAGTTTTATATACTTCGGGATATTGAGTCATATAAATACGATATCTAATGATAACTCATCAGAAGATCTTGCTTACTAATAAGTATAGAATAACGTAAGTCGGTCTAGGCACTTACCATAATTTTACTAGTGGGACCAGTAACATTAGCCTGCGAATTAGTAACTGCAGGTAAAAACGGTACACATTTGGGTGGAGGTTGATTTATCGCGTTGGGCTTCGCAGTACTCTTTCTGGCCACGGCCCTGGTTACACCTGGTGGCGAGTTTTCCAGGTTCTCCTTTGCCGGAGGCTGAACAAAATCGTCGTTTCTAGTGTATTGAACGACTGTGGCAGATTCGTTCTAAAAAATATATAACACATTAATCATTTTCCAGGTTTTTCTGATTATTAATTTTTCAAGTAAACTAACTTAATTACTTTTATCAACCACTATTTATCACAACAATATGATGGGTCAAGAGCAGGTAAAAATTTATATAATAACAGGCAAAATATACTGTACAGAATGTGTAAACTGGAACAAAACGTTCAATAACGAAACTATCATAGATGATAGAAAAAAAACATTGTTTAGAGAATCTTAAAGATGAACTTCGGAAAATATTTTCATGTAAAAAACTTGTCACACAGCCAGCGTTATTTTTTAAGACAAACACACATAATAAAATTTTATATTCTAGACAATTTTTATTAAGCATATAAATACATAACCTTAACAGGTTCCGAGATACCGAAAAAATAATCCACAAAAAGGATTGAAGGTTCACTTAATAAAAGGTTGTAGACAATAATTGTTATATTCATTCTCACCAACATTCTAAGAATATTTTAAATCGAAAGCCTTCTTATTGCCAGGTTTAGTTGATATATTTCTATCTTCATCTATAATTAATAATGCAGCGTGATTTGGTTACCCATAGGACCTAACCTAACCTGTAGCTAAACTCGACGAAATAATCTGCAATCATCGCGAAAAGTAAAGCAGTGTTTTTTTATCAATAGCAACTCTGGAATGGTTAAGCTTTGTTTTGGCATAATGATTTTTATGAAGACCTGCCGTTTTTAATGCAGAAAATCATAATACTGACCGTGGGTTTTTCGGTCGGAGTGAGCCATTGCATTATTGCCTCATTCTCGCTGTTTCCTCGAATTTGTCAATGAAAATTTTTCCGGGGTGTTAATGCCATGCTGTGAAGAACCAAACTAGTAAACCAGTATTTTCTGCACATAATCCTGAAATGTCGTGTTCGAAGTGTGATGAGGCCCTTTCGCAGGAGGAAATCAAGTATAAAATATCCGGTGATTTCTGTAATGGCCTACACTGTTCAACTTGCTCCCAACTCTCTGCTTCAGAGTGTCGTGTGACGCAACTCAGTAAGCAGCGAACTCTACTTTTTGCCTGCAGAGACTGCACATCATTGGTAATGGATAAGGAAAGGCAACCTTCACCAAAATAAGAGAAGAAATCGGGAAAACAATATCAAGCACCTTCAAACAACTGAACTCATGGAAAAAATTAAAAAAAGCCCTAGATGGGAAGCTTCTTCCTTTGGATGCCCAACTGAAGCAAAACTCCTCTCTGCTACAATCTTCCATCAACAATACAATTTCTAACTTGCTCGAGAGAAAGCTATCCCGAAATTTACCATCAGAATATGAGGTACAAAGCCCATCAACCAATCTAAAACAACCAATAGGGAAGGTTACCAAACAGCAAGTATCACATGCCATTGAAGTTGCCAAACAGCAGTCAGTAATGAATAATGTCCAAAAGCTTGGCAACGTTAAGAGAATTGTTGGAACTGCAGATTGTGATCTGAATTTGGCAGCTAAGGAAAAAGTATGGCTCTTTGTAACAAAATATAGAACTTCATATACCGCCCAGGATCTCCAAACATATCTAAGTGGTAAATTTCCAGATCACGATTTCAGTATCGGACAGGTTACAAACAGAAGAGGATCTCATAATTATTTTAAAGTTGGCGTAGATAAGGACATATCTGAGACAATATTAAACTCGCAAGTCTGGCCAACTAGAATTAAGATATCAAACTATTTATTTCGCAAACCTACACCCAGGTTTGAAGGACAGTGTAACGAACCTACATATAAACAAAATCACAGTTCACACGGCTACAGGAAACCGAATATCACTCAATAGGCTTACAGATTTAACCGGGAACAGACAGGTCCTAACAATAGAGCAACCAGATCAAGAGAGAGCCCTAGGCAGTTTGGGCTGTATAAGCCCACAGAAGCCCGCAACGTCTGAGATTGAATTCAAAGAAAGGGATGGGGATGTATAAATAAACAAATGAATTTATGCTGCATAAATGTCCAAGGCATCTCAAACAGTCTTGAAATCTTCACCAGGCAAGAAAACCCTAGTATTATCTGCTTAACAGAGCACTGGTGTGATGAGGACACTATTCATGTAGCTGATTTCGGTGACTACAAACTAGCCACCAGCTTCTGCAGGAAACACTCCATGCATGGGGGCTCAGCGATATACGTAAGTCAGAACATAATAACAAAAACTATAAATTGTAATATATTTTCCGAAGAACTTCATATTGAAGTTTGTGCATGTGTAGCAATCATTGGCAATATCAAGATAAGCATAATTTGTATTTATAGACCACCAACCAGCAAAATGTCTACCTTTCTTACCAAATGCCAAGGCATTTTAGAAAGACTCTGCAAAGCTAAGATCCCTATTTTCTTGTGTGGTGACTTTAATGTGAATTACCTTACAAACTCAAAGGACAAGCTTCTTCTCTTAGACCTGATTAATAGTTTTAATCTTAATGTGACTTCTACAGAGCCCACTAGAATTCAGTTAAACAATACCAAAAACGTATTGTCTCAAACAAAAATTGATTACATTGTCACAAATATTAATGTTGGTAAGTGTTCCACTAGTCATACAGGGCAATATTGGTGATCACCTTGCCATGTCATGTAGCTTTAACCTAACCCCCTATAACATAAATGAAACACATCCAGAATATTAACAGTACAGAAGTCTGACACCTTTTAATCTCACTATGCTTCAGTCTTTCACCTCAAATGTCGATTTCAGTGACATGTACATTGCAGGAATGAGTTTCGACCAAGTTTACAGTGAGTTTCTCGCTACATTGAGCTGGGTTATTGAAGCTAATGTCCCAATAAAAACAAACAACAACAAAAAAACCTGAATATAATAACAAATGGGTCACCCCTGAAATAGTGAAAAGCAGCAAATACTTAAAAAATATGTTTTGGTTGCTAAAGCAAAGTAGTAATGTTAACCTTTCTGCTCTTTACAAAATCGAGAAGAACAAACATGGTAACTTGGTTAAACAAACCAAAAGAAATTATTATGGAAGCATAATCTCCAACAGCCAAAATAAACAAAAGAATATCTGGAAGATTGTTAATCACACTTTGGGGGAAGGTCAAGGAGACATAATATCACTCTAAAAGTAGATGGTAGCCTACTTGATGACAACAACAAGGTAGCTAATGCATTTAGTAACTATTTCGCATCAATTGCACAGATATCCTTATCTAATAAATTTGGTGATACATTATCAGACAAATGCACTTTGTCGGCAAAGCAAATTCAAAATAGCTTCTTCTGGAACACGGTGGAGCCCGGTGAAATAATTGAGACTATACTGAGTTTAAAGCCCAAAAATAGCACCGGTGCTGATAACATTCCCCTCAAAATATTAAAGGCCATAAAGAGTGAATTATCGACTCCTTTAGCTTATCTATCAAACTTAATGTACATGCAAGGGGCCTTCCCCTCCCAGTTAAAACTAGGTGTAGTTACACCAATATTCAAGAAAAATGATCCTACAAACGTTGGCAACTATAGGCCAATTACTGTCTTGAGTGTGATATCTAAAGTTTTGGAAAAAATCATTTATTCCAGAGTGGTTGATTTCATTGATAAATTCCAGATTCTTAATGCGGTACAACATGGTTTCCGCACGGGTAGGTCGACCGAAACTGCTGCTGCCGGCTTCCTGAGGTCAATCCTCCTCAACCTTGACAGGGGGAGGCAGGTTGCTGCGCTGTTCTTCGATCTGTCTCGGGCGTTTGATACCATTGATATAAACTTTCTGCTCATTAAATTACATGCAAGCGGTATGCGGGAACCAATTCTTGATCTGCTGGCCTCATACCTTACTGATAGGAAATCATATGTGAAGTATGTCAGATCTGTATGACGTGGATGTATGGGTGTATCAGGGGTCGGTGCTGGGGCCTCTACTGTTTCTGTTATTTGTCAATGAAGTTCCTGACGGTCTGAGCATTGGTGAAGTAACCATGTTTGCAGACGATACCACAGTGATGGTGTCGGCGAATGATCGCTGTGAGCTACGACAGGCAGTCCAAGTTGTGACTGAGGAATTCAGTCATTGGTACGGGAGCAACAACTTAACTCTCAACATGGAAAAGACTGTCTACATGCACTTTAGAGCTGGTAAAAATGTTCCTATAGTTGAAAATTAATCGATAATTAAACATAGCAATACAACAAAATTTCTGGGCCTTCACCTGGAAAAATCAACTCTGGATTCTTTACAATCAGTAGACTTAGAGATGGCCTCAATAGTGGCGATCTTATTAGTGTTTATTACTCTTTAATCCACTGCCATTTGAGATACAATATAATTCTCTGGGGGAGCTGTGCAGATAGCGAACGTATTTTTATTTCACCAAAACGGGTAATTAGACTGTTGTTTAACATCGACTGCAGATCAATATGCAGACCTTATTTTGTCAGGTACAAAATACTGACTTTTCCTTGTATTTACATATTTAAGGTACTGATATTTATTAAAAAAAAACCAAAGTAACTACCAAAGAGGACACAGTTTTCATGATTATGCCACTCGGTCTAGAGACCTATTTTGTTACCCCTGTATGCAGGGAAGAAGTTCTTTAACAGGTTGCCATCTGATGTTAAAAATCTTTCATTTCCTAAATTTAAAAATAAAGTAAAGGATATTTGGCTGGTTGGTTCATATTACACCATATCTGAATATATGTCCGACTTTCCATAGCTTGTAGAAGTGGTGTAAATATAAACTGTGAACTGGTATACACAGCTCTCCACTCCAGTATTTTATGTTTGTATTTTGTTATATACAATATTTTATTTTGTTTAATTACTGTTTTTATGATCTGATAGTTCTTTAATATTAGTTCTTCTTAGGTTTTAGTGTTCACTTTCTTAAACTTTTTTTTTAACTGAATTCTCTATCAAATTGTTTGTTTGCTCTAATGATTTTGTTGCTCTTCTGGGCACTCTATGACATGTACATCCATATTACTTGGCATACGTATGAATAAAGAGTATTTGAGTATGTTAATTAATAAATTAGGCACTGTATTTGCTTGTGAGCTCACTTAATTAATAAAGGTTGTAGACAATAATTAACAAATTCATTCACATCAAAATTTTAAGAATATTTTAAATCGAAAGCCTTCTTGTTGCCAGGTTTAGTTGACGTATTTCTTTTTTCATCTATAATTAATAAATTATGCACTGTATTTATTACAATATAAAGAAAATAAAAGCAAAAATCTATTACATCATGACTCTTCCGGGATAAAGTCACACAAAGAAGTCTAACCTTGTAAGATTTTGGTTCAGTCAGTCCATATATGGAATTCTGGGTATCAACAGAATTTTTTGTGAGCCTAACCGAAATTGGCAAACATAACATTTTTATTAGCTTTCAAGGAATATTATATATTTAAAAAGTAGGAAATTTTATTACAACAGTACACATGTTTATTTGTTATACAAAATGTTTTAATAACTGGTATAAGCTTAACATAACTTCTTATATAAATAAACTAAAATCTAAATATTATCAGTTGTTTTTTACAGAGGGGCATAAAAAGTATTCATGGCATTCGTTGCACGGTCCGTACTTACCCACGGCATGACACAAGACCAACATAGTTACACAGAATGGGTTCAAGAAATTGACATATTTTTCGAGATGCTGTTGAATTTCCCGAAGGACTGAATTTAAACTCCGAAATATCAGCTATTTTGCTTTGCAAACAAAGACAATTCACCACACAAGAAGCAAACCGATCCCGAATAATTGCTAAAAATATCTGGATAGTCCAGAAATGAACAATTAAAATTAATATTCAATATTTTTGGGATATGACGCCAGTACTTCATACATCTTTCCAGCTACTGGAAGTGAAGAACTTGCCCAACGTATGTTAGAAATCAGAAATCGCGATAATACTAACTTAGTCCAGTTAACGGTGGAACAGGAATAATTGGTCCGTGAAATAGGACAAGTTTCTGGATATACATGTAAAACAATGTCCTTGAGCATTGCTAAGATTAAATTATAAACATCTGACATTAAATACTTTGGGACCATGTCAAGTTAAATTATCTCCAGCATATATGCAAGATAGGAAGTCACAATATAAATAATGAGTTTTTATCAGACGCAGGTACATGAACATGGACTTATATGGCCAAGGATATATTCCCGGTTTACTCCAGTCAAACTGTTTATTTTTACAACTTCTGGTAAAAATCAGAATGCTGAACCCATTTGAGGTACTTACTGTATGTACAGGGTGTCCAGTTTTCGTGTTTTTCTATGCTAGACCCCTTATTAGAAAAGATAGAAAGATGCGGTTTGCGGCTTACTGTTCTATTTTTTTGTGAAAAATTCATTGCCGTAAGCCAAATTTTCATAGCCTCCTTAGTTTGTGATATACAGGGCGAAATTGAAAATCATAATCTTTTCAGTCTCCGCTATATTTCGATAATTTGACAAGATGTCGATAACGTAAAAACGGATCCTAATAGATTTTTTTATGCAGAATTCAGTGGCGTACTCAGTTTTTTTCCAGGAGTTACGGATTTTAAGATTTTGACCAAACTTAGTGATTTTTTAATGGCACACCCTGTATATTATTTTCTTATCTTATTCATTTCTTTAAGGGGTTTTCAAAAATATATAATTGTTTATGTTTATTTTTAGGAAAAGTTTAAAATTTTACATTTTTCGTAAAAATATGCGTTTTCTTTGTAGTGAGCTGCCGCTGTAAATGAAAAGGAATGTGTAAAATTATTTTGATTAATTTTTTATAGTATGTGATCACTAAGCTTTAAAATATACCTGATAATAGTAATGACATATTTATTCATTATTTTTTTTATTTTATTATAAGACGTATAAATTGCCCTCCGATATATCATAAGCATTATCGGAATATGAATTTTATGAGCAGTAATTAACGACACAACACTGTTTTAAAAAAATCTGTATTATTTATATCCTTACGTTTTTTAATACTCAAAATAGTCATATCAGCTTCGCGTCCTCTAACGATGCCGCCCAGCATAATATATCAATGCATTATCATGGATTGCCATGGATGACGGAAAACAAAAATATAAATGCGACATTTAGAATTTTCTTAACATCTGCTAAATATTGGCGTGTGTCTGAGCTAATTTGGAACTTTTATTTTGCCATTTATAGTGCTTAAAAAGCTTATTATGGCACAAAATAATAAATTCGAAAATTACGAAAAGCACGATATGTATGTTTGTTTTATCCAATGTTATGAAGATGCTAATGAAGCCTCGGAGCTGTATTTTAACAGGTAAATTTTCCCAATCATTGAATAGAAATATTTAATATTAAAAGCTAGTAATTAGATATTCCCACAGCTTATACACTACCAGCTACTCATCTCTACCGAAATTGGAAAGTTGGAGTGTAGGGCACTGCGCCTACGTGGCAGTGCCCTGGGCGGTTCAGTTCCACGGTCTCGTGATTTTTCAGGCAATGTAATGACACGAAGCGAACTGAATTTAAAATGAATATCCGCTTCAAAATCCACGACAAATTCGTCCGAAGCTACGGCTATTGCCCTAGAAAGATCGGAAATTTCGGATTTTTATACAATTTTGCCATTTAAAATCGTTTTTAAACGGATTTTAGATGATAAAACGTCATATTTTAAATTAAACGAACTGTCAAAAGTATTTTTCAGATGCCCAGACGTTTAAAACAATATTAAGTCATGGCCCTCTTCTAAAATTTTCACTCGACTTTCCCGAATCAAAGGAGGCCGCCGCATGATGAGTAGTTAGTAGGTAATGAATAAGCTGTGATATTACTATTTAAATATCAATATTTATATTATTATTTATTATTATATATTATCAGTTCGTAATCTCTTTACATTGTTCGTAGATATCCAGAGAGTCACCAACCAGATAAAAGAATTTTTCAAAAAATCCAAAATAACCTTATTGAGTACGGATCATTCAACAAACCAAGGTCAAAGTCTTACAACAAGGAAAACAGGGAAGTAGACGAAACAAATGTTGTGGCCTTCGTTACGGCAAATCCAACCTCGTCATACAGAAAACTTTATGAGGAAGTGGGGGTAAAAAAGTCAAGAACGCAACTAATACTTAGGAAACATAAATTCAAACCCTACAAATATAAACTCGTCCAACATTTGCACCCCGGTGATGCACAACGTAGAATAAATTTCTGCAATTGGTACCTACAAATGGTGCAAGATTATAGACATTTTGAAAGAATGGTGGTATGGTCAGCCGAGGCTTATTTTACGAGCGCTGGGGTTCAGAATAGGCATAATTCGAGACACTGGTGTCAAGAAAATGAGCATGTAATTTATCCGAGAGAGCGCCAAGGACGCTTTGGATTTAGCGTGTCGTGCTTCATTTTTGGTACTAGACTTAAATATTTTCTTTATGAAGGGACTTTAACAGGAAATAGACACCTGGCTATAATTCAGAACGCCTTGATGGAAATATTAGAAGATGTCCCTCTCGCCTATCTGAATAATATATATTATCAGCAAGATGGCGCTCCGAGTCATAATTCCCAAATAGTGAGGGAGTATTTAGATGCCGTTTTCCCCAACAAATGGATCGGTACAAATGGTCCTGTCAGGTGGCCACCAAGGTCACCTGATCTTTCTGTATTAGATTTTTTTTTGTGGGGGTATATAGAAAACCAAATTTATAAGAGGCGATACCAAAACATTGATCAACTTCGAGAAGCCACACACCAGACATTTAGGCTTTTGCAGGGACGACCAGTGACGATTTTGAATGCTTTACGAAGAATCGGAACAGTATGTCAAAAGTGTCTCGAACATAATGGGGAGCAATTTGAGCAATTTCTATGACTTATTATAGAAAATGTAATAAAAAAAACTAAATGAATAAATATGTTATTACTATTATCAGGAGTATATTTTAAAGCTTAGTGACCACCCACCCTGAAAAAATAATCAAAATAATTTTATACATTTCGTTTTCATTTACAGTGGCGGCTCACTACAAAGGAAACCTATATTTTTTACGAAAAATGTAAAATTTTAAACTTTTCCTAAAAATAAACATAAAGTATTATATATTTTTGAAAAGCCCTTAAGGAAGCGAGTAAGATAAGAAAATAATATACAGGGTGTTCCATTAAAAAATAATTCAGTTTGGCCAAAATCTTAAAATCCGTAACACCTGGAAAAAAACTGAGTACGCCACTGAATTCTACATAAAAAAATCTATCAGAATCTGTTTTTGCCTTATCGAAAGCTTAGCAAATTATCGAAATACAGGCGAGGCTGAAAAAATGATGATTTTCAATTTCGCCCCGTATATCACAAACCAAGCAGGCTGTAAAAATTTGGTTTACGGCAATGAAAGTTTCACAAAAAAATAGAACAGTAAGCCGCAAACCGCATCTTTCTATCTTTTATAATAAGGGGTCTAGCATAGAAAAACACACGAAAACTGGACACCCTGTACAGTTAGAGTATATGGGATATGCTAGACATGAAAAAATGTGACCGATCCATCTAAGTGAACTTCTACAAGTAGTTTAAGACGCCGTTAACAGACAGGAAAATATAATTCAGCGAATAGCCAATTAACGTTTGTAAGGCAAGTGTATTTATCCCCATTTTAATCATTTTAATCTTAGCTATCAAGGATTATATTGTTAATTTTATTTTGTGGCAATTCAATAAGGACAATTTTTGTTTTTTTGGAATTATAAACAATTTGCTACTTTTCCTAAATTCAACTTCCGATATTTGGTTTTAATTTTTAATTAATGGAATAACTGTCTCATATTTTTTTTTATGGCAGTGGCACACACACTAAAGGGAGATCCTATGGCGCTCGACGAGCGGTGTGTGTGCGAAGATGTTGATTGACACGGTTCTTGAATATTTGTAGGTTGTAATTAGTGGGAAACAGATGTCCTGGAAGTGAGTTCCATAGTGATGCAGTGCGCCAGACAAAGGAGTTCTGGTAAAGCGATGTTCTAGGTGTTTCTAGTTGTACGACGAACTGGTGCGCTCCTGCCGTCTGTCGGGACTGTCTGACAGGAGTTGCCAGGGGCGGGATTATGCGGGCCAAATCCTGGGAACATCTGCCGTGAAAGTATCTGTAAAACAGAGACATCTCGGCCACATGTCTGCGATGTTCCAGACTATCCAGATTCCGGGTTAACTCCGGATCGCCGACGAGACGCACAGCCCTTTTCTGAACGGAATCCAGCAGCTTTAGGGTATGCTTCGGTGCGGCACCCCAGATATGTGAGCAATATTCTAAGCACGGTCTTATTTGCGCTTTGTACAGCAAGAGCAACTGCTGCGGTGTATAGAGTTTTTTGTTGCGAAATAGCGCACCAAGCTTCTGGGAGGCTGATTTGGGATGTTAGCAACATGGTCATGCCATGACATATTGCTGTTGACCGAGACACCCAGCAGCCCGATTGACGAGGATGAAGGAATGGTCGATCCTGCCATAATGATGTCAGGGCCCGCTGTATTGGCCCTCTTAGTAAAAGTTGCTGCTTGGGTCTTTGCTGCATTGAACTGGACCAAATTTCGGTCGCCCCAAGTTTGAACTTTCTCCAGGTCTTGATTAATTGCTGTAATCTGCTCCTGTCTGCGGTGATGAGTCTCAGTCGCTGGTAAGGGTTTTTCTGATCTAAAGTGGGAGACAAGGGTACTGTCATCTGCAAAACTGTAAACAGGATTATTCGTTTCGATCAGCAGGTCATTAATATAGATGAGGAACAGAGTTGGTGAAAGTATTGCGCCCTGAGGCACGCCCGCGTTGATGGTGAATGTGTCCGAGATGTGTCCATCGACTGCAACGTGTAGGGATCGGTTCTTAAGGAAACTGGCCAGCCAGCTGCAGAGAGAGGCGGGCAGTCCCAAGGACGGCAGTTTGTTGAGCAGTCCGTCATGCCAAACTCTGTCGAATGCCTTTGAAATATCCAACGCAATCGCTCGAGACTCTCCGTAGTTTTCAATTGCCCTACTCCATATATGAGTGACATAGGCCAATATATCTCCTGTCGATCTCTCTTTGCGAAAGCCGTATTGATTATCGCTGATTATTCTGTTGCTCTCGAGGTACTTGAGTAGTTGCTGGTTGACTACACGTTCCATGACTTTGGAGATTATTGGAAGCAAGGCAATTGGGCGATAGTTTGAGGGC
>MU184930.1:76120-127958 GCA_016904865.1 Pissodes strobi
CAAAAAGAAGTTGGAAATGTACAAAAAGAAGTAGGAGACGTACAGAAAGAAATGATGAATCTACAAGCAGAAGTTACCAGACTAAAAAATCAAGGACCCACCGAGAGGGTATTCGCTACAAGACAAAATATCGAAGCTCCAACGTATGACGGTCAAACATCCTGGACAATGTACAGAAGACAATTTGAAGCCGCTGCTGTTGTCAGACGTTGGAATAACGAAGAAATGGCTACGTCACTAGTGGTAGCGCTTCGTGGATCTGCCCTGGAACTACTACAGACCATTCCCATCAGCAAACAGGGGGAATATGACATACTTGTAGCTGACCTAGAGAGACGATTTGGCGATCAACATAGAAGACAACTCTATCAGGCACAAGTAAAGTTTCGACATCAGAAACCTGGTGAAAACCTGCAAGAATTTGAGGCAGACGTCTAGCTCAATCCGCCTATCCGGGGGCAACGGAAGAATTTCGAGAGGAACTTGTTGCTGAATATTTCGTGGACGGTATCAGATATCCAGAAACTCAGAAGATGCCTACGTCTAGCCAAATTTGATAGCAGCAGTGACCTTTTGGGTAGAGCCCTAGAAATCGAGGCGGCCTGTAACATCTCTAAGCCAACAATCAGGACCATATCAATACAGGAAAAAAAGCTGGCGAACAATTGTGAATTAACTGAGATGGGAGGTATTTTGAAGGAATTAACCGAAGTTCTTCAGGCCACGGGGAGATTCCGAGAGCCACTAGAAGTTAGGCCATGTAACCGGAATGCTATAAATCAGTGCCATGGGTGTGACAAGACAGGACATTTCAAAAGAGACTGTCGAGTACAAATATTCCGGGAGCAACTAGAAGATAGGCCACGTAACCGAAGTGTTTCAAATCAGTGCTATATATGTGGCAGGACTGGGCATTTCAAGAGAGAAAGTCGAGTACAACTACGGTCTACATCTCCATTCAGAGACGGCAGCAGTTCAAAGTCAAGTAAGGAAGAGTTAAAACAATATTATAACTTTTAGGCTAAGCAGAGGGAAGGAAGATGGCATAATCATACAGGACCGGCCAGGATTAGGAGGAAAAAAATGTGGTATCTCTTGAAAGTCTACGTGTATACTACCTTGCTCATGTGCAATCGCGTATAAATTATGGTATTTGCTTTTGGGGCTGATCAAATGATGCTTTCAAAATCTTTAGAGCACAGAAGAGGATCGTGCGCTGCATGCTGGGCAAGCACCATAGAACATCGTGCCGGTATCTCTTCCTTGATCTGGATATAATGACAGATCCCTCACTTTATTTTCTCTCACTGGTCATGCTAGTCCAGAGAAATCCCGACTTCTTCATCAGAAACCGTGACCTGTATGCTGGGGACATGGAGATTGCTACTCGCGGCCGGGAGAGTCTCCGTATACCTCGTCACGAGTCATCTTTCTATGAGAAGGGTCCACACTACATAGCCATTCATGCCTACCATATCCTGCCACCAGAAATTAAAGATGTTACACCGATTAAAACCTTTAAGAGAGCGGTTACAAAGTTTGTGAAGTCCAAACGCTATTATTCCTTTAGATTCACCAATTAAAATGATCATACTTTAGTACTCGTTTTTGATGTATAATATTCCAATTTTAAATGAATCTTATTCTACTATATAGATATCCTGTTATTTTACCGTTTCTGCATTCACTGTCGCAAACCTAAGATGTATTATTATTTTAAAACTGTATTATTTTATTTTAAATGTTGTTTTGTATGTGTGACGTTGCTTTGTAATTTGATTATGATTTTGATGGCAATAAATGAAGTTATTATTATTATTATTATTATTATTATTATTATTGTTATTATACAGGAAGACGGCATAATAATACAGATGCTTTATTCAGAAGGTCATGCGAGGATAATTATAAACATTGCCAAATAATAAACCAACGAGAAGGAATCACTCCCATTAGGCAAATCAAGTTTAAAGTTGATCAGCAGTGGACCACAGAGCAACTAAAGAAAGATCAGCTTGAGGATAGTAAAACAGCACTACTGCTAAAAGCTAAAGAATAACGTCAGCCAAGACCAAGCTGGAGAATACATCAACTAAGGCATTTACTTTTAAATCTCTGTGAGCTCAGTGGGACTCTCTGAAAACGGACTTCTTAAACGAGCCTGGGAAAGCGCCGATGGAAAAGTAGTGAAGACGCAGTTAGTGGTACCAAGGAAGAGGGTATCGGAAGTGCTGGAAGAAGTACATAATGGAAAGTTTGGTGGTTATCTCGGAGTTAACAGAACGATTGACAAGATCCGCGACAGACTTTACTGGGTCAACTACCGCCAGGATGTGAAATCATGGTACCGGCACCCGTGCCTCAAGTCAAGGACCCCAGACAAGATCTAGTGGAAAAATGAAACGGAGTAATAAGGGGACTACCGTTTGAACGTCTCGTCAGTGACCGAATGAAGGCTCGATATGATCTCCAAGCTAATTCTATGAGATTTCAGATGAATGATAGTCTGGTTATATAATTCTCGACGGAAGAAATGAAGATCTCTTTACCTAACGCCAGTATGGGAAGCCCTATACAGTCATCAAAATAATTAATGACGTAGTGTATAGAATTCAATGTAGCCTCAGAAGCAAACTGAAAGTTGTCCACCTCGCCAGACTCAACGCAAATCACGAACATGAAGTAGCTGATCGGGACGATCAGATTTAAGAGGGAGGCAATGTCACGGCTAGCAACCATCCGAATGTTTTTGTGCTACCCTACAGAACTAGCCTTGTCGCGTCTACGTATGAGTCATCGCCGGCCACGAAGATTCAGGAACTGTGGAATTCTCCCGATGCCTGGTCGAGAATAATATAGGGGGGCCTCGCTTTGTCCGAAGTAATCGCGATAGATTTCAGATTGTATATAAATAGCGGATAGAGGCGAGTTGCAGTTAGTTTAATTGAGTGTTGAATTGTAAAGAGCAATTATTTGTAAAGTTATAAGAATAGTTTAGTGTATTTAATTGCATACAGTGATAAAGAATAAAGATAGTATTAGTTTAAAATAGTAAAAGTTGTAGTTTCGTACAGAACCCACGGGAAAACGTAACAAGATATAATAAGTGAATAAATGGGCGCATGCCCGGTAGACCTTGGAAGTATTAGCATAATTTATATCGCTCCCATATGAAATTATTCACTCAGAAGCCTTAATTCAATAATCACTTAACAAATGGACATAACAGAGTTTCTCGCAGTTGTCAGTAACATTAGCTAGTCGGAACGAAAATCGTCAATTTTTTTTTAGATGTATTATGCAAAGGCCAATAAGCTGTTGCAGCCTGCCTGCTGAAGCAGTAAAGGTTCATCCTCTAATGGGCTTCCTTTGGTTCTGTAAGATTTGCTTAACTGTTACGCCAAAGGAGTCTGACCTCAAGGTTGCTATAGAGTAATTAGTGCATTCAAATATAGTGCAGTTTTTATTTTATTTACACCACTTCACAGATTTACATCCACTTATTGAGTGTGGATTAAAAAGAATATAAATTATACAATTCAAGAAAGAAATTTAAAACAAGAACTTAATTAAAATAAATCACAGTTATAAAAAAAAAGACAAAAGAAAATTTGCATTTAAGAAAAGTGTACTTTTTTAATGGCAACAAGACTGCAGTCAAAAATGTCACATTGATCCTGAACAGAATTGCACGTGTTGCACGCTCTGCCCAGTGCGGAAAATTTATTGATGTTAGTCATAGGTTTTGATAAGCCGTAAAATTGATCGAGATTGTTAACGAGAATGCCATGATCGAGTCGATCAAAGGCTTTAGAAAAGTCAGTGTAAATGACGTCAAGTTGTGACTTGGCGTTTATTGATTTAGATATAAATTCTGCCAGGGAAAGCAGATTTGTCATAGTAGATCTGCCTTTCATAAAGCCATGTTGCCTGGTATCAATCAGATTTTTCATTGAGGGATAGAAACAGAATGTAGGACTCGCTCGAAACATTTAGTTGTTAATTATTGTTATAGGACAACAGTTCTCAATAAGGTTTTTATCATTCTTTTTATACACAGGGATAACTTTAGATGTTTTCCAAAGTTCAGGAAAGCATTCCTGTTCTAATGCTAAATTAAAAAGAACAGTCAATGGTTGAACAAAAGCGTAGCACAGTCGTGTATGAGAGAGCAGGAATTTTGTCGGGTCCAACGGTGGCTTTTGGCTTAATGGTCTTAAGAGCCTGTGACACCTCGGCCTCAGTAAATCTAGTTATAGTTATAGTATCCATATATGCGCCCTGATCTTTACTGGTGTTAAATTGGGTAGTTGTGGAAGTAGTGTATGAACTTTTCAAGAAATCCGCGAATGCATTTACTATCGTTTCAGAATCCGACAACAGTGTACCATGTGGATCAGTCATGTTTAGAGGTAATAGGTTATTATTTTGTGAACTCTGAATCAGCCTTCAAAAGTTATTGGGTTGAGTCATTAAATTATTTTCCAAATTAAGGCAGTTTTGTTTTTGAGATAGCTTAATATCTTTTTTGATTTTGGACCGTAATTCCCTAAATACAGTTAAATCGGTTAGGTTATTATAACGCTTATATTTCTTCCATGAGTTATGTTTTTGTCTTATTGCTTTTATAATTTCTGAGGAAAACCAGGGCGGATAGGATCTTCTGCGTTTAGCAGTTTTGAGGACATATTTATCAAGGCAGTAATAAATCTCATTATAGAATAACTCTACGGCAGCATTAATATCACCAACAGAATCTAAAACATTCCAGTTAATGTTAAGAAAACTGTCATATAAAATTCTTAGGTCAGCTCTTTTAAAGTTATAAAAGATGTTTTCAATTTTACTGCTATTTACTTTTTTGTCTAATTTGTTTTTAAACTTAATCAATAAGGACGGATGGATACCTTCTAACTAAAGAATCGTGACATCCTTGTACCACACAGAGATCAAATCTAGACGTGATTACTAGATCCAAGAGCCTTCCCTGGTTATTTTCTATATAATTTACTTGATCCAATCGAAAAAGTCTAATAAATGAATCAAATTATTCAGTCTGTAGGAGGGGATTGCACCTTTTGAATATAAGATATAATCTGGAAAGTTAAAGTCTCCCAAGAAGATCAGTTTTGAATCGTACAGATACGTTAGTGAAGAGATGTAATCATAGATGCCTTCAAAAATCTCGGAATTAAGTCAGGGTGGGATGTAAATTAGTAAAATACAGAGATTAGAATGATTAAGTAAGATTCTTACGCCTATAATGTCACCAATATTACGCAGGTTGTTGGGCAGAACCAATTTTAGATTAACAACAGGAAAAGTTTGCTTAACTGCCAAAGCAACACCACCCCCTCTGTTCTCACACATCTCAGCATAGTTTCTGTCGCAACGATATACTGTGTATTCATCACTATAAAATATATTTAAAATATTTCTGTTTTCGAGCGAAGTCCTCTAGCATTTGAAATTAATACAAACTCGATTGTTACTTGTTTACGTTAAGAAATTTTCAGCGTCAGTTCGATGATGTTGACATTTAGAGCTGTGTATCAATGCTGGATTTTCGAAGTTTGTTGTTCTTATTACCTACATTCTGTCCAGCTTTTCTACTTATAAAGAGCTGTTTACGAGTCTTATCGTCTTGGAGTGTTCGAGTGACGATTTAAAGGTTTTATATTTCATATATCCTACAATATAGCGGGATGCTCAGCATTAAAATCCTTCAGTAATTATATTAATTTCAACAACTTTAAACAATAGTATTAAAAATCGAAATAACAGATTGATTGACCTAGTTTTTGGCAGCATACACGCCTGTAATGATTCCCAATCTTACATACCACTGTTACATGTGGAGTTTCATCACCCTGCTTTGCTTACGAAATAACCATTCTCTGTTAACAAACAAAGTCAATTCAAACTAGAAGAAATAGTAAATAGTTTCACATCGAAAGTACAGTTTCAACATCTTACAAAACATTAAATTTTCTTATTAGATCTAGCAGTGAATGTAAATCATCTGAAACCATAAACACCATTTTGTATTTGAAGCAGACAAAATATTGTTATTTGGAATCCATATTACTAAGGGAGTTCTGGAAAATTGAAATATTATCACTTATGTGAGGTTTTTAGGTTTTAAAGCAGATGGATTTTAGCTATCGTTCTGTACTTCACGAGAAATACTGTTGAAGTTTAACTTAAAAGCTCTTGAGAAGGGAATTTAATAGTATTTCTTTAGAAACTATTATCCAGCGAGATTTTTGCCTTCGACCTATCGAAAATAATTTCATGTTCAAACTATCTCAACCCGATGACCACTATCTTTTTATTTCTCTAGGCCTAGAACTAAGCCAGATACTAAAAATCAAAGTCAAAGTCAAAATGCTTTATTGTACAAAGAATGAATTCTTATTGACAAAGCTCGAATAGCTAAAAGATAAAGTAGTAAATAAAAGAAAATAAAATTAAAATTAAAACTAAAACACATTAACACTAAAGATATAAAAGCCAATCGAACATATGCAAGCTAAAATCGATCTTCAAGGAACTCATTCACATCATAATAGGCTCCCGCAATAAGCAGTTTCTTCACTTCTCGCTTAAAGTTGGTTCTATTAAATATTTGCCTTATATTTTGAGGAAAATGGTTAAATAATTAGCGGCTACCATAGTTTAGAGAATTTCTCACTCTAGAAGTTGAGGGAGTTTAATATAAAAACACTGGCGAGTATTATACGCAGCATCCGGGTTCCGAATTTCGCATCTAAACTTTTTATGAAGAAGACAGTTTCCAATATATATACAGCGAAGGCTAAGTTAAATTTTTTTCCTTAAAAAATAAGGGGTTCTCTTGCTCTCACACCACAAACATAACGCAGGGCTCGCTTTTGCAAAACAAAGACACTCTGAAATAGGTATCCAGCACATGCTGCTCAAAAACAAACTCCGCACCCCAGATGAGATTCTATTAATACAAAATACGAGTTTCTTACCATGATGTAATCCATCTCCTGAGCAATCACACTGATTGCTGAGCAATTGACGACGATTTAGCCTTCAAACTGTTGATGTGTGATTCAAATTTTAAACTACCGTCAATGTAAATTCTCAGAAATTTTGTACTTTGTAAGTTATTTACAACATTTTGTTCAATATACACATTGTCTAATTCACACTGAAAAGATATTAAGCCAGTTTTTTCCACATTAAAATATAATTTGTTTGCACAGCACCATTCTTTAATCTCAACCAAATCATCATTTACAGACTCATTCAGGGCATTGTGGGCTCCCGGTTGCTCCAGAGTATTGTTGCATCGTATGCAAAAAGAGTAACTTTTCCTGCTATTTCCAAGTACCCAATATCATTAAAATGTATCAAAAACAGAAGCGGTCCCAGCACTGAGCCTTGTGGAACACCGCCGTTCACCATTTGTTGTTCTGACACTCTATCATTAAAGATGACTGATTGAAGCCTTCCCCCAAATAGGATCGAAACCAGCTCAAACTAGTTCCCCTAAACCAATAAGACGGCAGCTTCTGCAGCAAAATGTCGTGACTCACGCAATCGAAAGCTTTTGACAAGCTTTAGCGTCATTAGTTCCCTTGTCAGATTGGAAGCCAAATTGCTCTGAGCTCAAAAGACCGTGCCTTTCCAGAAATGTGACTATCCTTTTCTGTAATCCTTTGACAATACAGGCAGCAAGGCAATCGGCCTATAGTTCGTGGGGCTGTCCTCATCACCCCCTTTGTAGAGTGGCACAACATTTGCCAACTTCAAACAGCTCGGAAATGTACCTGACGCAAAAGAGTAATTTATACAATGTGGGGGGACCTCCAACACACCATCTGGAAGCATTGCAAGTAACACAACTGAGATACCATCCCACCCCAGTGCCTTGTTGCTTGTTATGGTGGAAATCGCATCTTTAAGCTCGTGAATTGTTGTGGGCGCAAAGAAAAACTACTTTGAACATGATGTCCTATTTTTTAAAAAGGTCTAAAATGTTTTTTGACAATTATTTAATTTGCTTGAGATATTTTCAGCAACGCAACAATAGAAATTGTTTAGTTCGGCAGATGATAACCTAGACTTTACATGGATATTTCCAGTTGTTCCCCGTAGTTCGTACATATTCTCCTACATATTACATATGTTTATTGTAATTATATTATTATAAAATCTGTATATTTTAAATAAATTTATTGCAGTTTTGTACTGTTATACTGTGTATATGAACAAACTTACTGTTTGTTATTCTCCATTATCTGGTATCTTTGATCCTGCGTAATAAATTTGCCCAGTAGCGTAGTGCAAAATAAATAAAGAAATAAAACATTATCATATTTTCATATTTTTAACGAAAATAAGATCTTTTTAATCGGCCGCATTTCCTCCTTGTAACTTATATATTATCAAATTTATAGGTATTGAACCAAAATAAACTATAGAATGTAGAAAATAAGGATCTGGATATTCGTTGTACTTACCTACAAATTTTCCATCAACAACTCTCTCCTTTTGTTGTTTCAACTCAATAAGTCGATAATGTGTCTTATCCCAAATTTGACCTTTATAAGGGGTGTTTGGAAGGATAATCTGTTGCAGCCTGGTCTTGATCCAGGATCCCTGGGAGTTATTCTCCTTTGCCACATAGTATATTCCATCTGAAAATTAATTATACATTTGTAATATATCTTAGCCCCTGACAAAGTCAGAACAAGAATAAATATCGAGATACCAAAGCTACTAAATACAATGGAACCAAACAACATAGAAACTTGCTGGAATCAATTCAGGGAAACCATCGTCAGCTGTGGAAATTAAATGTTCGGCCAAGGAAACCACAGAAGAAAGTAAAAGTGGATGACAGTAAAAATTTACGAGATAGGTAGCGATAAATTTTATATCTCGGAAAATGTAATCGATTAATAAATTTGACTAGAATAATGAGACCTCTACATTCATCTTTATTTTAAAAAATTAAAGCACTTTCTTTAATTTTACGTTTTTTAGATGAAGGTTCCTTTACTAAAAATAAAGAAAGTGCTTTAATTTTATTAAATAAAGATGAATGTGTTGCTTCAACTTATGTAAGTTTTAATAGCACCTGGTTACCTTTGCTAAAAACTGAAGTTGATAAGGAACACTTAAAAATTAACTAAACCTTTCAACAAAAATCACTGAATTCTTCCCAAGCGAATAAAACTTCAAAAACTAATTAATTATTTAAATAATAACAACTCAATATCACACTAACCCAAAAGACCCGTAACCGTAACCAGTAATTAAATGATATGACATTATAATTGTCATCGTGTCAAAGTCAGTTTATTTTATTGTATTTTCATTTTTAGATTTGTTCGTTCTTGACAACGGAGGCAGATTTGTTCCTCGAAACGTTGACCGTTTTTGCAGTTTCCATTAGGTTTTTCAGCTTCGTTAGGGTCACTAAACTAGCACTTGTGCTGTTTACACTCTTGAGCCAGAGCAAGCGGCTCTACGTGAAGAGAAACCCTAAACATTTGTAAGGTAAAACGTGAATCCTCCATAACAATATAGAACATATCCACACCAAGTATCAGTTCTTGCAATTGATTATGCAGGGAAAGATCGAGGGAAAACGTGGTACAGGTCGCAAGAAACACTCATGGCTCAAGAATATTAGAGATTGGACTGGTTTGGACGCTCAAGCATTGTTTAGAGTAGCCCAAGATCGAACTGAGTTTGCCCAGATTATCGCCAACCTTCAATGATGGAGACGGCACCGTAAGAAGAAGAATATATCTTAACGATCGAGACAAGGAGATTGCGGCGGCAGCATTTCTAGACATAGGAGATTATTGGAAGGCAATGAGATTGCGGTAGCAGCATTTCTAGCCATAGGAACGAACATTCAATGATCCACTGCCAGAATCCCTGTATGAGACTATTGAACTAATCATATGTGACTGGATATCTTCGTTTATACTGCTAAAGTGTTTCATCTTTAATTACTATTAGACAATTCGATTAAACAAAAAATTGTCAGAAAAAGAGTATACGAATATATCAAAACAATTATTAATTAGTGTCACACAATGGCAAGCAAGCGAAATTCAACAAATTGCAGATACGCATAGTTTTTTGAGAAAAAAACGTACTTTGTACTACAGTATGTCCACGGATGGGGTTACCAAGATGACAAATAGGGCAAATTCCTAAATCAACGGAAAAGTCATTATTCATACACATTTTTTCCTAGTCAACAACATCAAATTCACGATGACTATGTTGACTTATTTTCAGCTTTCGTGTGTACAGGGTGGCCTGTTTATTATGGGATGACTCCTTATTTTAGAATCTACGTATATATGTACCAAAAAAGTTTAATACAAAAGTTGTTTGGATTTACTTAAATTTTTAAAATATTATATTTTTATATAGACAGGGTTTCGTATTTTCGTGGACAAGTATCATTTTCCTTATTGTAATAGAACACCCTGCATATTAAGGCATTTTTGAATTCCTCGGAAAATTCTAGATATATTTTATATATAATATCCTATCCTACCTAAGCCTAACCGTTTTTGACATATTTTGAATTTTATGTCAAAAATTACGTTTGCAGGTCTAAATATATGTAACTATCAATTTCTCCTATTGAAATCCTTTATTATTTAATTGGAGTCGGTTTGTAGAAGGGGATCTACTTTAGTGGTCTGTGTTGACATTTTCAAAATAAATAAATACAGGGTGATCAAAAACTAACGTTAAAAAATGTAAATTAAAAAATCGTAAAAAGTCATTTATTTTCAAATGGAAACCCCCTATTTTTATTTATAATTTTATCTTATTTAGCATCAAAAATAAGGTAGATTTTGTATAAAGTTGTCTCTTCGAAAAACTTGTAGTTTTTTACATATTCTCAATTTAACATTTTTCTATTGTAAAAATGCTATACGGCTTTTAAGTTTTGTTATTAGTTGGCCATGACAACGAGGCGTGGCAAAAAAAAACGAGCACTGCAGAAATGACACTATTTCTTGTCGTCTGACAGTGCACTTACTTATTACCCCAGCCGGAACGATTAAGTTATTAACTTTTCGTCGGGCGCAGCTGTTCTAGCAGATACAACAGTTTTTCTTTGGCATCGTGTATGGTAACCTACAGTGTTAAAATCCACACTGCATAGGTGGCCTCCTATTTTTAGACCAGCTATCGATACGTCCGTGGCAGTTTGATGTGCACGTGGCAAACATTTTGATCTCTTGGATACACTGCACCTGATTACGTTATAATTTACGAATTATAAATATCGCATTTTAGCATAGAGAAGAACACTACCATTGGCCAGCGTTTTAAATTTCTAAACACATTATACGAGGCTACCTATGCGGTGGGATTTTTAACACTATAGGTTACCATACACGATGCAAAAGAAAGACTGTTGTATCTGCTAGAACAACTACGTCCGACGAAAGGTTAATAACTTAATCGTCCCGGCTGGGGTAATAAGTAGGTGTATTGTCAGACCACAAGAAATAGTGTCATTTCTGTAGTACTCGATTGTTTTTTTTCGCGACGCCTCGCCGTCATGGCCAAATAATAACAAAACTTAAAAGCCGTATAGCATTTTTACAACAGAAAAATCTTAAATTACCAATATTATAGACAACCCACAAAGTCGCCCTTATTTTGATTGCTAAATAAGATAAAATTATGAAAATAGGAGGTTTCCATTTGAAAAAAACGACTTTTAATGATTTTTCATTTAAATGCTTAATGTTAGTGTTTGATCACCCTATATTTATTTATTATAAAAATACCAACACAGCCTACTAAAGTAGATCCCCTTCTACAAGGAAACCAAATCCAATTAAATAATAAAGGCTTTCAATAGGAGAAATTGATAGTTATATTTAGACCTGCAAACGTCAAAAAATGTCAAAAACGGTTAGGCTTAGGTATAGGATATTATATATAAAATATATCTAGAATTTTCTGAGGAATTCAAAAATGCCTTAATATACAGGGTATTCTATTTAAAATAAGGAAGTTGATACTTGTCTACGAAAATACGAACACCCTGTATATACAGGGTGTTTCAAAAAACATGCGCCAACGCTCGGCGGGAGATTCGTCATCCAAAAATAAGAAAAAGAGTTGATATAAACGTAGGTTTGGAAATGCTTAGTTTAGTGTGGAATATTAAAAAAAAACGGCTTTTTTAAAATATCTTAAATACCCTTTGCCCGATTTTGTTGAAATTTGGCAGCGTTATTTATAGTGATAAGGGGCTAATTTTTCTTTAACTAGATTAAATGTGTCAAGTCCAGTGGCGTCCCCGAAGGCACCTTATCGAATATTGCGGGTTAGAAGAAGGGGGAAGACTTTTCTCCACAAATGAAAATGCCAATCTTTAGTTTAAGAGTTATGCATTTCGATGAGTTCACTCATCATCATCAGACTCTAAAATATATTTTTGTATAAGAGAAATACATTAAAATAACAAAAGTACGTCAATATTACAATAAAAGTCAAAATTATACAGAAAATTTTTTAAAAAACTCACCACACACTACTTAGCCATAATGTTATATGTTTACATAGCAAACAATGACAAAGGAAATAAATAAATTAACAAATTGGTACACGTCGCGACATCCAGTAAACACAGTTAAAACTAAGGTTTTTAAACATTGAATTAAAAGAAGGAATATATAACGGTGAAGGCGGAACATGCTCGAATTATCAATGGTCGTAGACAGAGTACTATAGTAGTAATACCCCGTATTTGGTGAAAATTAAAATACTCTAGGGCAGATTGTTAAGAAAAGGGTAAGTTTAGGAAGAAAAAAAAGGGGGGGGGGGAGAAGGGTGAGAAATTAGTATTTATCAAGGAGGGTATTAATTATTTATTTATTGGAATTCGGAAGGCTGTGTGGACTTAAGGAGTTAAAAAATAGATTACTATCAAACTTAGTCTGTTCATTAACACAAACATAATCTGGTGATTTTATGGCCTTGTTAATTTCAAGGATTTCTAGAAGGTCCAACTTTAAGCCTTTCTGGCAAACATGAAGAACTTCCGCGTCTGCCTCCGGTGCGAATCTATGTCTGGCCTCGATAATATGGTTAGCGAATGGAGAAGAAGTATTAGTAATAAACTTATTTAAGTTATTTTCAATTAGTTTAGTATGTTCTTTTACCCTTGTTTCAATTCTCCTTCCGCTTTGTCCAATGTAGCACACCTTACAGTCAGGATGAGAACATTTGAGTCTGTAAACGCCTGATCTGTGGGTGGCTGGAATATTATCTTTGGTGTTAACCAGGTGTTTAGATAAGTTGTTTGAAGTACGATAGCACACACACAATTGTTTATCCGAATCCCTCAAAAAACTCTTAGCAACTTGATTGGATAATTTATCAAAATATGTAATACTTCTGTATACTGTTACTTTATTATCTTTACATAAAAGTTTTTTGTTTAACGATTTATTGAGGTGTTTAAAATAAATTTTATTAATGACATTATCAGGATATCCGTTGTTTTTAGAAATTTGATATATAGTTTTTAATTCTTTTTGAAAGTCATTGGGGGAAAGAGGAATATTAAAAAGTCTGTGAAAAAGTGAATTAAATGCTGAGAATTTTTGGTTAAAAGGATGGTTAGAAGAAAAGGGGATAACATTGTCAGTTGCTGAAGGCTTTCTATAGATTTCAAACTCCAATGAATTTGTGCAAGATTTCTTAATCAATAGATCTAAAAAGGGTAGACGACCTTCATTTTCTTTTTCATACGTAAATTTAATGCACTCATGAATGGAATTAAGGTGTTTTAAAAAATCCTGTAGATCGTTTTCGGAACCAGTAAAAATAGTGAAAACGTCGTCCACGTACCTAAACCAACATGTAACAAAACTTTTATATAAGTTGCTTTCTGAAATGTTCTTTTCAATAAAAGACATGAAAACTTCTGGAAGAAAAGGTGACAGATTAGAACCCATGGCTAGACCTGACTTCTGAGCATAGAACTTTTCATTAATTTGGAAAAAGTTTTGTTTTAATACAATATCTGTAAGGGAACAAATTTCTAAAATAATATGGGTAGGTAGATTTGAATTTAAGAACAATAAATGTCGTATATGGGATAAACATTCATCAGGGGGGATGCTTGGGAATAGATTGGAAACGTCAAAGGATACAAGGAAGGAGTTTGGAGGAATAATAATATTAGATAAGTTCTGTGTCAGCTGAAAAGAGTTTTTAATAGAAAAAGGGTTAGAAAAGCAGGTTAATTGGGGTAAAATCGATGTTAGCCAGGAAGAAAGTTTTGATGCGGGCGAATCTCTATAAGAAACTACAGGTCTAATAGGACAGTTTTCCTTATGAATCTTAGGAAGGCAATAAAGTAGAGGAGTTATGGGATTCATGGGAATAAGTTTATAGGGTTGTATAGAAAAATGCTCAAAAGTGGCATTACAAATTTTAAATAGTTGTTTAATATGATAAACGTATCTAAGAGTTGGGTTATTAGATAAAATTTGAAAATCATCCGAGTTCAAGAATTCATTAGTTTTCCTGCAATAGTCAGATTTGGGCATAATTACGACACAATTCCCTTTATCAGCCTTAGTTAATATGAGGTCGTTTTCCTGTATTTTAACTTTAAGATCTTTAAGTTTCCTGTTATGTTTAGAAGAATCATCCTGCCGGAGTAGGTCATGGGTTAATTTTTTGGAGTTTAAATATTTATTAACTTTCAAAGTAATGTCAGCCCTCACCACTTACTTCTACTTACAAACAAAAAAAGAATTATCGAATATTATTGACGAAAAAAATTTACGTACTGACTTTTTTGCAATTTTTATATTTTTTTATGATTAAGCCACTAAAAATATTTTTTTTGTCTCTTGAGTTGTTTTCATATCGTACCTCGTTTTCGAAAGAAAATATAAAAAGCTTATTATTGCATGTCCCTGGACAACAAAAACATGCGCCAACGCTCGGCGAGAGATTGGCCATCTAAAAATGCTAGAAAAATATCTAATAAACATTGGTTCACAAACGCTTAGTTTTTAAAATACAGGGTGTTAAGAAAAATCCTAAAAACCTAAAACGTTTTAGAGATATTTGGTTGAAACTTTGGTAAAATTATGTGATGCATAGATGGCAATTTTTCACCAAATTAAAATATTTTTTTTTTCCAACAGAAGCGTATATTTGGGTATACCTATTAATATAATTCTAAAAAAATGGTGACCCGGAACTAAACACAAACTACCTCTTATTACTTTTTGATAAATCAAGCCGTTTTGGATAAAATTGACAAATCGTATTTTTATGAACATTTATTTTTTAAATCCTTTAATAAACAATAAGCTTATTTCTAAAAAAAAGATAACACTAAAGAAAATGATGAAAATGACCACCATCAGCTTCATTACAGGCGTGTAGCCTCCGACGTAAGGATTTTCGCACTCTGCTACGAACAGGGCGATTTTCTTTAATTCTTTGAAATCCTTCGTTTATTCGTTGCATTAGTTCTTCTCTTGTATGAACAGGCGTTTTATACACAATTTTCTTCAAATGTCCCCAGAAATAAAAATCCAAAGGATTTATATCGGGTGAACGAGGTGGCCAACCAACAGAGCCTCCACGTCCAATCCAACGAACACTGTATGTTTCATTAAGATAAGCTCGAACATCAGCTGCAAAATGTGGCGGTGCCCCATCATGCTGGAACCACATGCGGCCTCTTACATGCAAGGGAATCAATTCCGGCAAATCGTTAACGATACAATTTAAATAGGACTCATGGGTAAGCCTATTAGGTAAAACAACTGGCCCAATTATTTCATTATCAATGATGCCGGCCCATATGTTGATGGAAATTTGTTATTGTGAATTGGCTACTCTCAATAAATTTGGATTCTCGTCAGCCCAAGTGTGTAAATTGTGAAAATTTATTAACCTTTTCTGGTAAATGATGCTTCATCAGTGAATAGTACAATTCATGAAAACTTTCTATCATGCCTTAACTTCCTTAGAAACCATTGGCAAAATTCTTTCCTGGGAACAAAATCCATAGGGAACAACTCTTGAACTCTTGTAAAATGGTAAGGCCTCAATTGTTGCTCCTGTAGAGCCCTTAAGACAGAGGATGCTGATATATTGCCCAACTCATTTGCAACAATTCTTATACTTCTAGTTGGGTAATTTTGAACACTATTCAAAATAGCTTCTTCAACTTGAACGCTACGTCGGTATCTTCTGCGTCCAGAATCAGATTTGGCTGGTTTTAGAGAACCGGTTTGCCGTAAACGACGAAGTAAATTTTCAAATATGGACTTATGCGGAATTTTTCTTTGAGAACATTTTCGATGATAAATTCTTACTGCTTCGTGTGCATTTTGCTTCGCTTCACCATAATTAAGAGCATGTCGGTCAATTCATGTGAAGAATAATTTGTAAAATTCATATTCGCATCACCCAATATTTAACATTAACAACAAAAATATCTTTAGTCACAAGCAAGAATATAAAATTTATTTACTTGTCGATAGATCATAATCTGTCAATCTTTTGTTTTTTTCAAAGCTTACTTATTTCTTTCGCATACATGGCAAAAAGGTACAAAATAGGCGTTTTGTCAATTTTCATGCAATAATGTGGATTTTATCTTTTCTTTCGAAAACGAGGTAAGATACGAAAACAGCTCAAGAGACAAAAAAAATATTTTTAGTGGCTTAATCATAGGAAAATATAAAAGTTGCAAAAAAAGTCAGTGGCATACATTTTTTTTGTCAATAATACTCGTTAAGGTGCTTCCCGGGACTCCCCTGGATTTGACAATTTTAATCTAGTTAAAGCAAAATTAGCCCCTTATCACTATAAATAGCGTTGTCAAATTTCAACAAAATCGGACAAAGGATATTTAAGATATTTTAAAAAAGGTTTTTTTTTTAATGTATCTTGAAAACTAAGCATTTCCGGACCTACGTTTATATACACTTTTTTTATTTTTGGATGAAAAGTCTCCATGGCGCATGTTTTTTGAAACACCCTGTATAAGAATATAATATTTTAAAAACCTAAGTAAATTCAAACAACTTCTGTATTAAATTTTTGTTGGTACATTCCGTATATTCTGAGATAAGGTGTCATCCCATAATAAACGGGCCACCCTTACACAATCTACAATTTCATGCGTCAAAATTAATGTGTAAATTATAATTTCACACAACATTGCGTAAAGTGCCATGTATTTTTTAAGGGATTTATGTCTTGACACACTTCCATAAGAACCCATACAATTTTAAACACAGTTTGAAGATAAATAGGTGGCTGTGTTCGGAATTTCGGGACAACTGTCATAAAAAATAGTTGTGTAATTGCCTTGAGTTAGTAAGTGTGTTTGTTTCTTTATTAGATTATTTTAACTACGGTTGGAAAAAATATAGTGTGCAACACATGCATGAAGTCCTTTTATACACTTTTTCAATGTTGTCTATGAGCTAGTGGTAATCGATCGGTCGTTTGGTTTATAGATTCCTCTTTACAGGGACTTCATAATTAAATCACGAATATGCACCCTAACCTGTCTTAAAAAGTCAACCCTCTGCTTATCTGAATCTTATTTTCTGTATTGAGCTCTAATTTGACAGTGAACTGCCACTTATTGAGGTGTTTAGCATCACATTTCACCTTGAAATCTAATTTTCAATATCAACTATTCCAGTGTTAGAAGCCGATGACTTGACTACTGCAATCTATACAATTGCTTTTTAAGTATTGACTGAAGTGGTTAGAAAAATGCACTGAAGTTGCCTTCAATATTCAGACGCTTTATTAAGTCATTTAGCCGGCATAATAACATAAACAGGCTTACCAGTGATATAAATAGAGTTAAGAGAACTAAGTTTTCTAGACTTTGAAGTCTTAAAATATTTGGCATGGAGGTTTCCAACAAACAACATGGTTGCCGATAACATAAAATGTGTGGTGTTAAATGAACTCACTTAAGTGACACATTCCTAAATAATTTTTTTTGGTCTTAGTCTGGTTAAAAGTAACACAACTTAAATATATACATGATAATATACAGGTTTCATACTAAAATGAATGAAATAAAACAAGACAAAATCAAGTAGCCTTACCAATTTGTGGAGCAGGCTTATCCATCAGCAAGCTAATAGGTAAATCTTTTGGCATCTCAATTTCTGGTTGAGTTGAAGATGCGTTAGTGGTTTTGGAGGGCGGGCCACTACCACCATATTCATCAGCATACGTTATCGGCTTCTGACCAATTCTATTGCTTTTCCTAGGAGAAGCATCTGGGGGCGGGTTGTTTTCTGTACAAAATAATAATATGTTATAAGTATTTATCCTCTCACTAAAAATGAACTTAAATGTATGGATATTCTTCTCCTGCTATAAATTACAATTTGTTAACCGACGTCTCAATTTATGCCATCCAGTTCAATTGAGTCGCGAGCTAGCCGAAACAATTATTTTATTCATAGTCATGCGATAGCTCTTCGTCAACCAACGCTTGATTGCAAGAGCTGTAATGACTTCAGGTATCGAAAATATTGGTATTTAAGTTATCGACGAGAGTGCTCTTACGCACTCTCATTTGTTAATACAACACTATTTTACGGACTGGGTCGTTCTATTGTGTAGCGAGCGCATAAGCGCACGGCATTGCATATTTACCATTAAAAGAACACATTACAAATGTGCATGCTGCGAGTCATATTAAAAGTTGGTATATTTCAGTAAATTTTTTGTAAAACATTACTTAGTACGAGCTAAAATTGGAAAATTTTTCTGGATTATCGTCTCAGCGCCACTGATCAATGAGGTGTTCTAGTGTCTAAAATCGTTAATAGCTTAAAAAAGTAATGTCGTTATAGATACAGGATAAATACATCCTATTACATTTTCATTACTCTGTCTGGTGAAATTCAGAACAAATCTATTTGTATTAATATTTGTACCAGAATAAATGAAAAATAATTATAAAAGAGAATTTGAGAAAAATGAAAGAATTATAATTTATTAATTATAGAATGTTTTTTTACATATAGAGTTCCAATTTAAACTCCGTTATTAGAATACCATTTAAATGAATATTTTATTTCAGAATTCGAACTTTACTGCTTCCAAAATATATAAGATAGTAACAGTTAGTAAGTTTTGTTTTTAAAAACATGCCTACAGTTATCCCTACTTGCAGCTTGAAGAAAATTCTGAGACAATTCTTCTGTAAAACCTGTACCCTGTAAGGGTTCACCGAATTTCCCCAAAAAACAATCCCATATCGTATTCTGGCAAAGATATGTGTGTGATATACATTCAAAGATGCTAACTTTTATTCACCGATATCCTTAATGCACAGCAGTACCTCCAGAGATTAACTGCCCCCCCCCCCCCCCCCCCATATATACACACACACACACGTGCCTTCCAATTAAGCATCAGTAGCCACGCCCATGAAAAAGTGGTAAGCCATAAAGGAAGTAATATTTATATAGAATTTTTGTAAATAGAGTAAAATTCCAGTTAGTGACCACCCTTATAAAACGACCACCTGCGTTTTCGGTTCCAATATGGCGCCTGGTGAAGACGAAAATTCGGACTTTAACATAAAAAGGTGCAAATATTGTATATCGAACGTCGAAAAATTCAAAAATTCAATTCATGTAAGTGTGTATACCACCAATCGTGTGCATTTAGAATTACGGGTCTGACGGTCGTTAGTGCTAGTAAAAGCTTAGTTCACTGTGCAGCATGTGCTAAAACAGTCAGAGATGAAGAAATCAACAAAGTGATTAGTGAAGCTCTCTCAGCCAAAGAAGAAGAGATCTTAAATCTAAAATCCCAACTAGCTAACTACAATCTCAAATCACAACATTCAGAGGGAAATCCCACCAACCAGAACGAAATCCTGCTTAAAAAGGAACTGGAATGCATCCAGCGCCAATACGAAATGTCCAAAAAACTGCTTGAGTCACTGGAATACACAGTTGGCCTCCAAAAAACCGTAATTACTAACTACGAAGAGCGATGGAAAAATGTACAGCATATTGGAAGTCAGCCCCAAAAGGTAAACAGCTCTACTCCTTCCGCCAATGGGGCCCCCGTCATTCCTGTCAACGTCAACACCGATTTGCCAGATATGTCAAAAACGGCAAATCCCTCCATTGCTGAAGTGGTTAAGCGGCATCAATTTGTTGCGCAGCAAAATAATTTACCAGCAAAACCATTGATAGGCTACCCAACATCCACCAATTCGAAGCTGTCAACTGTCACTAGTGTTCTGCAAAATAAAAACAAACAAAAAGAAGGCAATCCTTATCATCAGAATTTTCCTATAAACTCGAAGGCCGTAAGTGCAGCGATTTTGGAAGCACAATCACACAATATTGTGCAGAATATCCAACAATTAGGCCCCGAAAAAAAAGAAGATGACCCCCAATGGATAAATGTCCAAAGGAAGCGACGTAGAAGGTGCGTTGTAGGTGGCAACGAGAAAGACACGGAGATACGAGGAGTTCCGAAAGTTGTGTCGCTGCATGTCACTAGACTTAAGCCTGATACTGAACCAGAAGATTTAAGGAGGATGTTAGTAAAACAATTTCCTGAGGTAATTTGCGAAGATCACCCCTCAAAATACCCAACCTTATATAGATCAATGAAGGTAACACTACGGCAGGATAACTTCCGGAACGCTTGGAAACGAGAAATATGGCCTGATGGGGCTATTGTATCCAAGTTTTTTGCCCAAAGGAGGAAACTGTCGCAGACAGAGAAGACAGTTCCTCCAGAAACGCAACCGATTACTTCCCAACAATCAGCCGAGCATGCCAATTAACTTCCCCAACCAAACAACTTGCACAAGGCAAACAAATCAAAAAGGAAGTAACCAGCCTGTTCCTAAATATTAGAAGCCTAGCAAATAAATTGGATTAATTGGAGCTTCAAATAGCAGATAAATGTTATGATTTTATCTGTATATGTGAGCATTGGCTAACTCCAGAGGCTATGGAAAATTACTCTTTGCCAAACTACACCATGGCAAATTACTTCTGTCGGTCCCAATCAGGAGGAGGCGGAGTACTCATCTACACCAAGGATCACTATAACATAGTAAAGAAGCTTGAATTTATTGACATTTTTTCCTCTGAAAAGTGTTTAGAAGTTTGTACAATTGATATCCAATTAAAAAATCAAAATGTTATTGTTTTATGTATATATAGATCTCCCAACTCAGACATAACTATATTTTTTGAAATCTTAAATTCAATCTTTTTAAAGTTATCTAGCCACCATAAAAAGAGTATATTTATTTATGGAGATTTCAATATAGATATACTGGAAGACAATCAGGTCTCAAACCAATTTACACATTTGATAAAATCCTATGGCTTTAATTTTTTACTTAGGGAGGCCACGAGAATTGGTGCAGAGCAGCTGCTTAGACCACTGTATTACAAATGACATAAATAATTGTAAATATTCCTTAATTGATACCTATATGTCTGATCATATGGCCATTGAGAGCAGGCAGAAATTCTTTGTGTGTGACATCAATAAAACCTCTGTTGTGAAATTTAGACCGTTTTGTAAAAATAATATAGTAAAATGTGTAAATATGTTGAACGGCTTCAACTGGCCAATGCTTCTTGAAGAAGACTCAGATGTTAACACAGCTTTTGACACCTTCTTGAATATTTTAATATCTTGTTTTGAACACTGCTTTCCAAAAAAGTCAAAAACCGTACACATCAAAAATAGAAAACAAAAGTGGTTTAATAATAATCTCAAAAATATTAGAGATTACCTTAATTTATTAACATCCTACAATAAACAAAATAAAGATATCGACCTCACTGATAATATTAACATATTGAAAAGGCAGTATAGGCAAAAAATCTGCGATGCAAAACAATTTTATTATTCTGAAAAGATAAAAAACAATCCTAATAGGTCAAAGGCTATTTGGAGTATTATTGAAGGATCTAAAACTAAGAAAAAGACAAAAAAATTTTAACTCTTCCATTACAGCAGAAGAATTTAACCAATACTTTATAAATGTCTCTCAATCTATCACAGCTCATCTTCCAAATTCAGGGCTGGATCCTTCGATAATAACCTCACAATACATCAACATCAGCTCAACCATGTACTTAAACCCTGTTGACCCCCTAGAGGTTCTTACGGTCATAAATAGTCTTAGTAACAGTTCTGCCTTGGATATATATAACCTTAGCAATAAAATCCTAAAACAACTAAAGGATGGTATTGCCATTCCACTGTCCGTTATAATTAATAAGTGCTTTCTTTCAGGTGATTTCCCTAGACAGTTAAAGCTTAGTAAAGTCAGACCAATTTTCAAAAAGGGGAATGAAAGTGATCCTAGTAATTATCGTCCCATATCAATAGTACCAGTCTTGTCGAAACCAATAGAGATGTGTTTGAGTAATAGGATCTCAAACTTTTTAGAAAAACATAAACTTCTGGCCCCATTGCACTTTGGGTTCAGAAGGAAAAGGTCTACCAGTGATGCTCTTGCGGAGCTGGTGAGTCACATAGTTAGGCACTTTGAGGATGGTGAAAATATTTCAGCAATTTTCTGCGACCTCTCGAAGGTGTTTGACTGTGTGGCTCATCATATCCTGCTGAGCAAGCTGGTGCACTATGGTATGAGGGGCAATGTTCTGAGACTTATTGACTCCTACCTCTCTGACAGGGCACAGCTTGTTGAGCATGGGGGCGACACCTCATTGTCTCTGCCAGTTTGTGCGGGAGTGCCACAGGGGTCTGTACTGGGGCCTCTGCTGTTTGTCCTGTATGTCAATGAACTTCCAGCTCACATGTCAGACCACAGAGTAATTCAATATGCTGATGATAACACACTTCTTAGTTGTGGTAAAGATATTTCAAAACTTCAAGCAGCTGCGGGCTTAACAACTGATGATCTCCTCATGTGGTTTGCAGATAATAACTTGTGTCTTAACATGGACAAAACTGAGCTTGTCTCCTTCTCCCTCAAAGAAAGGGAGACAAGTCATGTGAGGTTCCTTGGCATTTGGATTGACAGCAGATTGACCTGGAGGCCCCATATTAGTCAGCTGTTGAGCAAACTTTCTTCTATTCTCTACCTTCTGCGTCGAATCTCAGGAATGGCTCCCTCCGAGGTCAGCTGGACTGCATACATGGGTCTTTTTCATTCAAAGCTATCATATGGCCTTCTTTTTTGGGGTAATTCGACAGACTGGATGCAGGTTTTTAAAATGCAGAAAACTGCTATAAGAATATTGTGTAATAAAAATTCGACTGACAGCTGTAGACCTTTATTCAAACAATTGAAAATTTTAACAATGCCTGGTTTGTATATTTATCAATGTCTATTATACATGAAAACACACTACTCTGAATTCATCACAGTTGGGGACAGACATACATATGACACTCGACACAACAATCTTTTGTTGATGTCACAACATCGATTAACTTTAACTCATAAGAGCTTTAAAGTCAACTCAGTAAAGCTATTTAACTCTCTGCCTCCAGCTACACAAAGCCTTCCCCTAACAAATTTTAAACATCATGTAAAGGCCTTAATCCTGGATGTCTGCCCGTATAATCTTGAGGAATTTTATACATATTTCTCCATTGTCTGAGTTTCGTACCATTTGTGATTTGCTTCACTTTATTTTATATTTTTGTATGATAGACATGTTTTAATCTGTATCTATATCTTTTAATATTTATACATTTAAATGTACCTTATATAATTTTAATTTAACTAGGTCAATTTGGGTTGTACCCTCCATATAATATTTATATATTTTCTTTTATTTGACAATGCTAAACATTTTAAATGTAACTGAGCAAATAAAGCATTTTTATTATTATTATTATTATTATTATTATTATTATTATTATTAACGACCTATTTTGAATTTCCCAAGTTTACAATTCTATTGTTTCTGTTTATACTGACCCGTCTCAAAAACGAACGCGGGCACTCATCATCGGAATTTTTTATTATACAGTAATGCTAAAATCACATAGACATTTATAGGCAAAATATACATACAATATCCTCACAAGTCAATATAAAAAGTAGCTTATATCTACATTAAATTACTGTCAGAATTAATATTAGTCAGTTAACATTCTGATTTAAAATCACAGCAAAACATAAAAACTGTTCTTATTCACACCAAGTACTTAAACCCAATTTTAGAAAGTTACAAAGACTTGTAAGTCATTTTGATCATCCTTTTCTCTTATGTTGCCCTCAGGCAAAATCTGTAAACACAAGAGGTTGCCTTACGCGGCAGCTTTAGGGCGAGGGGAATGCAGAGTGCGGGCAGAGGTTATACGACACACGGCGACCCGCGCCAGAGACGGAGACGGCGACCGTCGAGAATTCAATGTTATATGTATGTTATTTATTGTGATATCTTTGTTAGTATACAAGCAAAAAATATGGGATTTACTCTATTACCTTGTCAAGATATAAGCGAAACTTTTATGAAGAATTTTTTTTTATTTAGGCCTTCCCTTTTTGTTAATTGAGTGGTATATTAAAAAAAAACTACTTTTTAACCAAATCCGTTACGATATGCATAAGCAAATGTCCATACAGACATGGATCTTTGGCATAAGGCTAGTTTAAGAAGTTTCACTTCAGATATGCGCACATAGTGCAAAACCCTTTGTTTTAGTTTTACGAACATAGTTCAGTGTAGTTTTTTTCTTACTTATAAAGACATTTTTTACTGATTATTCATCGCTTCAGGGGAGGTCAAACAGTAATTTCTTCATATACATTATATTCTAATTATAGTGAATAAAATACCTATGGTGTAGGTTATAATTTCATAATTTGGCATTCAATAAATGCAAATGCGATAAGTATACTATTAGGTGTTTACGGAAACTATGATCGGATTAACTCTATCACAAAGATTACTGATCCTGATGTGCAGAATTTAGAGTCCAGAAAGATAATTTCCGATCGTTCAGCATTGTACGGAAAGTGATCGGGTTAGTCGATATGATTGGATCTTGGATCTTGACCACCCAAATAATTGAGGGTAAATGCAATTAGCTGATTTTCTAAATCTGACCTTATCGTTTTCGTTTAGATCACGTTTAGATAATCTGTGGTTTTAACTATTTATTGTGGGGACGTGAAAGAACTTATTTGATTGGAAAATGATATTTCTAAAAATTGTATTAAAAAGTAAATAGTTTCATGAATTTACCCCGATATAGTTTATTTTCAAAAAGTTAGACGTTATCTATGTACGTTTAAGTTTGACGAACTTTAATTATTGTTACGAAATATTAAATAAAATGATTTAAATATCCGTGTTAAAAAATAAATTGTTTAGGACAAATTTATCCATATTAAATTAATTTTTTCTATGCAAATATACCTATTTAATAACTTTGTTTTTTTTAAACATACTTTGTAACATTTTTCTCTGTTCTAATAAAACATAAATAATGTAATGGAATTTATAATACATCTTTCGAATATGTATACCTATGTTGTATGTATATTAAAAATAATGTCACTCAAGTTAAGAAATTTAAAATTTAATACATACCTATAAATTATTTGTATAGCCCTAATAGGTAAATAACAGATAATTTAAATCGTAATTACATAATTAGGTTATGTCAATAGCTTATCAATTATATTTGCTTAGTTTTTTGTTCTTATTTTCACATTTTTCATATAAATCAAACAATATATAATAATATTATAGGCAGAAATGAGCTAAATGCATTTCAGACAGAAATAGTGCTATCTATGCTTGTGGGAGAAAAAGAAAGAGCGACCGACATTTATAAGACGCGGTCGCCCTGTGACGTATACTCCCGCCGATTGCGGGGTTTGAGGTGAGAGGAAGCGTAAGGCAACCTCTTGTCTTTACGGATTTTGGCCCTCAGGCACTTTGTGACTATATTTATTTTAGCTGATAAGCGAGCCACAGATCGCTTAGGTTTGATAAAACCACTAAAATAAAATATTACGTTATTAGTATAACTTTGCTTAATTTATATTACATTACCGTAGAACGGCCAGCAAACCGTTCTATATTTTCATAGTCTACTTTCGGTTTAAGCATTTCATAACTTTTTGGGACCCCTAATTTGCTCAATTCAAGTCATCGGCTGATCATTTCTGATAACTTTTTGGGACCTCTGATTTATCTTTCCACGCGGCAGGCTGCAATTTTTGTAATATTCAGTTGGTAGTTCTGGGTAGTAGGAATGGGCTATGCTCCCAATTGTAGCTTTCGATTTAGATTTTTAAAGGTTTATCATTTTCATAGGAGTATTTCCTAGCATTTCTTAAAAAATTTAATTTCAGCTCATTAATTGTGGCTTCCGCCGTCGTTTTACAACCATAATAAACGAGAACTAAGTCGTTTATTATCTTAGAATTATTCATCGTATCGAATGGTTAGAATACGATACGGCAGTTCTCGGCCCTACAATTTTTTCTTTCTGATTCGACGTTCTTTTTTGCAAATCTCGTGGAAGTGAAAAGGCAAATTGACTGAAACGGACGCAGAGTCCTTCTAGAAATACCCTTCGGTGTGAGCGGAAGCATTTTGCTTTAGTGCAGTCATAGTGGACTTTCTGTATTGTGTCAACACTGCCCTTTTAGGGGATCTGTGAGTGAGTCCCTAACCAGTGCTCGACACTACCAAGTTATTGGGATATTTGTACTGGCACTAGGTAAGCTTTTTCTGGAATTAATTTTTTTCTATTGCTTGTGAAACACGTGGTCGCCATGATGCTAATGGCTATTTTGCATTATTTCTAGAGGCTTTCCGAGCTCATCGTACAAGATCGAGGTCGTTGATTCTCTAGCCACCCTCCGACTCAAGAGAGGTAATTATTGCTACAGTTTTTGAAGTGAAAACTTCTTTAGGCGCGCTCAGCACTTTTTTTTGTGGGGGTTGAATGAGATCGAGCCGTCACGCTCGGATATGTAACGTAACGCTGGCAAGTTCCCGTATAGGTAGAGGGCCGAAATTTTCAGGAGATGCAGCCGGGGTAAAAAGAAGATCCTGGACGAAAACGGGACCTCGTAACCCCCCAGTTTGGCCAGGGGAGGAGGGGAGAAGAAAAAATTAAATAATTAATTTCTGGAGAACGGGAAGAGGTACGGGGTCGAAATTTATATGGTAGGTGCGCCCTATGGGGGCCACCTTAGACCTTACGGGGGGACCGGAGCTCTAATTTGAGCGGGGATTTTGGGGGGAAACCCGTTTTTCGTCCGTATCTCTGCAACGAAGGCTCGGATCGAAATTCTGACAAACGATGACCTCGCTTGTTGAAGTATTCACTTCTATCGTGTGGTTTTAATTTTGTCTAATTTAACGATTTAATTGCCTTATCTGTGATAACCTTTTTTTATATTGACCGCCATTTGCATTGCATTCCATGAGATATTTTACCTATTTCCTTTTATCATATCTTAATTTTATTTTAATGTGACTTTAGTTTTGATTATATGGGGAAGTTTATATTATTTAGGGGTGATTCATACCTATTTCTTTTTTTATATTCAAGTTGTTTGTACCTTTTGTATTTCTTTTTTTTGTTGATGGTCACAAATCCATTGATAATTTTTGGGGGATTTGTTTTATAAAGAAACCTTAGCATGGCCCTCGCGTCAAGTCCCCAATCCTCAACCGGTTTCGGCTCGAAACGGAGACTCTCCTACTAAACGCCTTTGGCTGCTTCGGATTTCCACTAGATCCGGATCGACTTGGGCTTCGACTTATTATCTACCCTCTGTTTAAATTCCCACTTAGAACCGCGAGTTAGACTTACACCAACTATTTTTTCATCGGACTCCCGACTTGGACTTTCGTCAACTCTCGACTTGGACTTTCGCCAACTTTCGACTTGGACTTTCGCCAACTCTCGATTACCCGATAACGGCCGTCAAGACTCGAGTGCCTTCCTCTCGAGTCACTTCTCTCTAGCTGCCTTCTCCTTTCCCCGTTCCACTTTTCCTTCCTATCATTCATTCACGCATTTTTCTATTGCTCACTGCTATTTTCACATTCCTTAAAATTATCTCTTTCTCTTTTTACCATACTCTCAACTATGTTTCATTTTCTAACTAACCATTCATACTTAGACGTCATTCGTTCCTCCTGCTTCCCAAAAACACCGATAACCTGTACATTCTTCAATTTTTGCAACTATTGCTCCTCCCACTTACTGCGATCATTATTAATTTTGCCCAATATGTCAATCCGGGTTAATTACTAGCGAACTTCCACTTTCTTGCTGACTCTTCCAAATAACTTTCAATGTCCCCGATCAAACTCCTTGCGTCTACTTTTCTGATGTTTTACTTTTAACCTGAAGACTTTACATTATTTATATAGACGATTTCTTGTTCTATTACGCCAAAATTAAGGCAACTGATCCTTTATAGAAATTAATATTATCTTATTTAAGCCCAGATAATAATATATGACAATATTATTATCGCTACATTTATAATTGGTGCAGCTACTAGCGCACGCATACGTATATGTAATAAGCTTAGGTAAACCAAAGTGATCACTTCGGATTGTAGTGTTTAGAGCGTTTAGATGTAAGGCATACAGTACGGAGTTAACAACAGAATTGGTATCCGTACAACCATCATATTTTACCATTATTATCAATTACTTAATAGTCTTTTGACATTCCTTTGCATTTAAATTGCAAAAATTTCACTGTAAGATTGTTGCTGTTTGAAAAAAAAAACCTAGAAGCAAATAGATTGATCATTAAATTTAGATTGTGTTTTCTTGTTAAGTTTGAGTTTCCTTGTTTGATAAGCGTGCCTAACAACCCCGCACAATACCAGCGAAGCTTTTCCAGTTTAGGTAAGAACTGGTAGCACTCTTAAACTCCACTCCCGGAGCCGGGTATTGCAACACAACTCTCCGGTGATAGGTTTGTTTTAATTAAAATCTTTACTTGCTAACCTTTTAACTTTAATAAGAAAATCGTCTTGCACTGCTTTGGAACGTAACTAACCTATATGTTTAAACACAATATCAGTCAATTCGGTAACGATTAAGATAAATTATTTGCAAAAATTACAGATGAGAATTTCTATATTTATTTTTATGACACTTACCAGGGCGAATTTGCAAAGTTGGACTTAGAGAATAGTCATCCAAAATCATTATTCCCTTTAATTGTCTCAATTCGGGTCTAAATTGGTTGTATAAATCAATCTGTATTTTGTCTAGTACAGTTCTAATTTCTTTCACCTTGCTAGTTAATTCTTCACAATCATCTGGAAAAAAATAATAATAAGATGAGAAATGATAATTCCTAAAACTAGACACTCATATTAAAATGAAAAATGTGTACATGCCTTCAACTTTCTGAGCTTCTTCTTTTAAAAAATTTCGTTCTTTTTCCATGTGGCTTTTTAAATCAAATTTTTCAATTGTCTCTAACAAGATATCTTCAATATTTTCGGAAATATATTTAAAATTTTCATCAGAAATATATTCCATTTCTCCTCCATCATCCTCCTCTTCATCTGAATCGTCGATTTGTAATGTCTCGTTAATTATTGGAAAGTCCACGTTGAATAATAGTTTCCCTGAATTTGAGAAAAAGAACTTACACAGAGACAAAGAATGCAAATAGCATAAATAATTTAAGGTAGGCTTAGAACGGCCGGTCGAGTAAGAAAGGCGTTCTGACATAAATTCTCGAGCCGTGGGGTCGCAGAATCTAGTAAAACAATACATCAGCTTAGTTTTAAAATCTATAGCATTTTAACTAGATCTATACATCTGCTGTATTTGCTTCCAAATTGATACGTGTGCTGAAGTTGGGTTAGTTAGTTTGTTATCAATACAAATTATATACAAAAATGTTTAACGGGGAGAGTTGGAGTTAATAAACACCCGAGACCATTTTTGAAACAATTAATCGTGAAAATATTAATCTGTTAAATAGCCCCTTATCATTACTTCTTTCTTTAAAAGTACAACTTTGATATAATTACTTTTTTGCCCTTAATTACATATTTTAATTCTTCAAGAAGCTCAGGACGATCAATAAAAACCTTTGACTTTAAAGGCACTTATAAAACGAAATCTGGATTAGTTAATGCTCCCGGTCGAGAAATGATGCGTTCGGGAAAAATTCTCTTCGTATTCTGTTCGAACCACATAGTCAGATTGATTTGGATTCTTAGTCACAGTAAGGAACTTGATAACAAGTTCTAGAGCATATCAATATACCAATCTGATTTTAAAGATATTGTTCGTCAATTTTCTACAAAGAAGTAAGGATCGATGACTCTAAAAACAACTATACAACATAATACATTAACCTTTATATTGCTCAAACATTTGTTTAGGTTCCAATCGTACTGGAAAATGAGTTGTTAAACGGGGCTGAACGATCTGAATTTTAATAAATTGCATTCCAAGACCTTCACGAAGTCTCATGCGATTTGAAATGTGCAGCATCTCAGACTACTTGCCTGCAGAGCGCTTTGGACTTTTTCCTACGGCCAGCGATCGCTTTTAATATTTCGAGCAATGCTAGGGACGTTTGTTAATTAAGAATTCGATAGATTCAAGTTTATTGAATAATGCCTTGTTATTCCAGTAATAAGAAGCAAGAGCTTTTAACGCCAGAAACCACAAGAGAAATATTAAACGTCCCACCAGAGACAACAATGAGACACTCAACTTAATAGAAAATCTATTCCTATTGTTTCGGAGGTTTCGTCTTTATCTATTACATTGATTCTGTATTAACCCATCCTTTTCTGGCATGGTGAAAGGAGATTCTCAGATGGAGCTAGGAACTAAAAATACAACAATGCCAAATGTAACACATCCCAATATAGTCCAGTAAAATATATTTTTTTTACTTTCATCTAACCCAAGCAAAGAGTAGGTGACAGAAGTAGTAAAATAAATCGATACATAAAACGTGGCAACGCTGCGGAAAAACTTGTCTGATGGATGATGGATCGGCCATTTTGTAGTATTTGTATTTATTTTGAGTTGTGATTTCTACTTTGTGACTTTATTAAGTGATTTTTAGACAATTTATCCCCGTAGGTATACTGCTTTTTTAGGTAAACTTTCAATAACGATTTTTATAGATTTGGCCGATTTGGGACCCAAAATCTAGAATGCTCTTAGAGGAAAGCCTTTCTCCCTGCACTGTTTTTATTCGCCAGGCCGAAAATATCCCATTCAGAGTCCCATCTTTATTGCAAAAACAGACAATAAGGTGTTTTCAACAAAGAAACCTCCAAATAATGCCTTGCTAAATAATGGGAAGCGAAGGTGTATAGTGTCGAGAAAGAAATAGGATAATTGTTTTAGTTTCCTGCAAATCTTGAAAGGTAAGTTGTTACTTTACAAACTTATTTAATTGGGCAAAATAGAAAGAGCCTAGAGATGAACAATCCGTTCAAATTGAAGCCTAAATAATAATAGTAATGAAACAATCTTTGTATATCATGCAAAATTTTGCATGATATACAGAGTTTCATTAATATGTTTCGTACATGCACCCAGCCTTTAAGGCCGATTCATAATATAGGTCAAGGAATGGTCTAATCACGGTCTGGTCACACTTAGATCAAAATATCGTTGTAAAGAAACACCGGGTTCACTTGATTAGCTCGTGATCTGACCTTGCTATACAATGTGAATATTGTAATTTATTATACAAGCCATAATATTTGATCTGACTACAACCGGATCTTGATCAGAACATGACTTGACCTATAGCATGAATCAGCTTTAACTCTTCATTTAAATAATAATAATTGAAGAAAATACCTGATATTATAAAGTTTGCAGCAACTTTTGTTATAATTATTTATGTATTTTACCTAAGTAAAGGAGAAATGTTACAATAAGAGCCTGTACGAGCCCTAACATTTCTATGTTCATTATTCAGAATCTAAACAATGAACATAGAGATGTTAGGGCTCGTACAGCCATTCAGATGTTTGCAATTTTTTACTTAAAAATGTTAGTAAGAAAGATATCTATGAATACGCCTAGGAATACACATGGCGTTGTTGATGACATGCTTACATGCATTTCGAAGTACATTCAAAGCTGTCAAAAGTCAACTGTATTAGTGTTGCACCAATGACACATTACCACAAATAGATAGCACATGCCATTTAAATAATGTCTGTAAAAATGTTTTAGGTCAAGAATATGACAGGAGCGTTTGGGAATGAGGTTCTCTGGAGATTCACTGCGGAATTACAGAATTTGCAATAAGTATTTCAAAAGAGAGATTGTGTAGATGCTATACAATATAAAGTTTCAAAAGCAGCAGTACCATTTGCATGGATTCAAGAACTTTCTACTTTGCCTTCCTGTTCCTAGGTAGAAATATTTCAATATCCAGTAGAGACTGCCTCAATAGAGAACGAAGGTGGGTACTGGGATATCAAAAATTATACATATTGATAAAAGATGGCCATGGAATGGAAAACGTGTCTTATTTTATGTCATTCTTTTAAAATAATTCTAATAAAATTGTCAAGTTCAATGTCATACTGATATTCTAAGACAAACGGGTTACATTAAATGTCATTTGTGAAATACATAACACTCTTGTTATTGTTTATGTCAGCGTTCTTTAAAATATGCATCAAATAAACTTGTTTTTATTATGTACTTTTAGATTTTTCCGTCACTTTTACAAAAATGTAGCTCAAATAAACATTTTGACCATTTACTTATATTTTTGCTGTAAACTAGATTTACGTTAGAGTTCTGTTAATTTGATTTGTTAAAAATATATAGAATATTGTCAATAATAAAATACACCAGCAAATAGATGTACTCACTTTATATCCCTAGGTTGGTGCTTAATTGTATAATATAAACATTAATAAATAATTTTAGCGATTTCTGTTGGAAGAGTTAGCTGTGCACTGAGTGTATTCCTATTTTTCATTAACTAACATCAGTACGCACTAACTCTTCCAATAGAAATCGCTATTTAATAAAGTAACATAAAAAACATTTATTTAAAATTTTTGCGGGAAATTCCCTAGCGCCATCTACGTCCCACCTTTCGTCATGCGAGACAAAGACGGAGAATAGAATGGGATATAATTTTGACACATAGTTGAGTGTCTCATTGTTGTCTCTGATCCCACTACTTCTATGGAGATATTTCAAGTTTTGCAAGTCACACAGAAAGAATCAAAAAGATCAACGTCCATTGGCGTTAACCGTTTTAAGCCAAGTTACTTTCCTAAATTATAGATTGATGCAATCTTGTAATATGTGAGTCCAACGTTTTAGATTCCAACGCCCAATGACAATGATTTTACCGACCATTTCATTGCTATATTTTTATGTATTCTAAAGTTCGAATGAAAACAAATATGCTCTAAGTAACTCACCTTCCTTTAAACTTGTAGCCAACTTATCATTATCATCTATAGACTGATCATAACAATTCATGCATATCTCTTCTTTGTTACTTGAAGATTTTTTTACTCTGAAAAATATGACAATAGGATTCATTTGATTGAAAAATCATCATAAAAATATAATTGATACAAGTCAAATATATTCTAAGAACACTAAAATTTAAATGTGTCAAATTGGCATCTGAAAACAGTGAATTTAGGGCAAAATATATAAATATCTGAAATACGTCATAGTATTTATAGTAAATGATCTTAGGCGCGTATTATGTACATGTCTGCAGTTTTAAGAGGTTACTTGGATACAGAATACTATAAACTGAGCTATGTAACTAATAGTGCCTTAGCACAGGATTTTACGGGTGATAATGATATTATTTGCTTAAACCTTAGCTATTATACTTTACCTGATTATTTTACACTTATGGATATTATCTCGCCATAAAAAACTTAATTAAACTAATTACTGATGTTTGTGGAGAATACATTAAAATCAGTCTTTAAATTTTCTTTGTATATTACCAATTATTGTCTCATCTAAGGCTATTTAAAATATGTGCGCGAACTCAATATCCATGCACATTCATCTAAGGCTATTTAAAATATGTGCGTGAACTCAATATCCATGCACATTCCAATGAGAATCTGGTTGATATGTTGCTTGCGAGAGTATAAGTTTCAGAACCTTTTTTATGGCGAACTTTGGTCAAATATTTTTGAATTTCATTTATACGCCGCATTTAGGAAAAAAAGATGCTGTATTTTGCACTCATCGGTTTATTAATTCTAAATTTAATGACTCGATTTGCTGACAATACGCTTGAAATTGCCGCCTTTATTAATGTAAATTAACTCTATTCTAAGTATGGGTTAACGATATATTTGCATTAGCATTTATAACACGTTGTGACTATATTTATTTTAGTTGATAAGCGAAGCACATTGTTATTAGGATAGCTTGGCTTGATTTATATTACATTACCGTAGAACGGCCAGCGAACCGATTTATATTTTTAAGAATTCTATTAATAAAACCCGCCTTTACGCTGCATTAGACTCGTCGATTCATATTTTAACCCCTTGGTTGCCGGACTCCAATCACCGGCCGATCATTTCTGAGATCGTTAGATCGTTTTGGGACCTCTGCTTTATATATTTATCTCTTCACACGGCAGGCTGCAGTTTTTGTAATGTTCGGTTGTTCGTTCCGAGTAATAAGAATGGGCTATCCTCCCGTGATTGTCGCTCTCGATTTAGATTTTTAGAGGTTTATCATTTTACGTAGGAGTATTTCCTAACATTCCTTGAAAAATTTAATTTTGGCTCATTAATTGTGGCTTCCGCTGTCGTTTACCATTATAATAAACGAGAACTAAGTCGGTTATTATCTTAGAATTAATTATTCCTTGTATCGAAATCACTTGGCATGTTTCAGCCCATTGCTATTTCTTGACCTGACATAGTCCTTTAATCTCTGGGAAGGAGAAAGGCAAATTGACGGAAACGAAATGAGAGGCTTCTAGTTAGAACTTTCGGCAAGAAGAGAAGCTTTCTGTTTGAGTGCAGTCAGAGACTCCACATTTAATTTTGTGATTAAATTCCACCCATTCTTTGGGGATATATTGTGGTATCTCTTGGTGTTTTGACACGACCAATTTTTCGGGATCTAAATACTGTACTAGAGGCTTTCGAATTCGTTGAATAAGACCGAGACCGTCGAATCTCCCGTACTGGACCCGTACCCTCACACACTAACGAGGTAATTATTGCTACAGTTTTTTTTTGTCCAACGTAAAGATTTAATTGCTTTATCTGTGTTAGCCTTTTTTTGTGCCTCGTCCACCATTTGTTTTGCGTCTCATGCGTTATCTTATCTACTCCATTTTATCAAATCTGAATATTTATTTTAATATAACTTGAGTTTGATCATATGGGGAAGTTTATATTTTCTTTTAGGGGTGACTCATACCTATATTTGTTATATTTAAGTTGTCTGTACCTCAGCATTTATTTTATTTGCTGATGGTCATTGAAAATTCATTGATAAAATTTGTTTTATAAAGAAAATATATTTATGCAAGGGGGGGCTATAGTTTTTTTTATTAAAGTAAGGGGGCTTTGTATAATGCGTACTGGGTTATTTCAGGGTTTTACTAGCGGGCCACCACTTCAAATACCAGGCTACCACTTGTTCTACCAGGCTACAACTTTTACCACCAGGCTACCACTTTTACTAGCGGGCTGTCAGTTCGATTACGTGGCTACAAGTCCTGTCTCTGGGCCCCTTTTATTGGCGAGTCATCTGCTAGTTTCACCCTCAGGGCCAGTGCCCTAGCAGTACCAACAGGTGCCCGGCACCTTGACCAGAGTTCGACGGATCTAAGTGGTATCGTACAGAAGCTTAAGTTTATTTACTCGATTATTATTAATCGCTCTGAATTATCTATTTTTAATATAAATCAAGCATTGACAGTCGGGCTTTAAAACACATTCAATAATTTTATTCCTTTCATTCATTTATCGAGTAATATAACCGCTCTGAATATTCTCTCTTTATAATATAAATCAAGCATTGACAGCCAAGCTTTCAATAGTTTTATTCTAATTCTATTATTTTTATTAATATATCGAGTCATTTGATACACATCATTATTGCTACATTTAAAATTGGTGCAGCTATTAGGGCACTATATGCAATTAGCTTAGTTTACATCAAAGTGATCACTTCGGTTTGTAGGGTTTAGTGCATTTAGTTGTAAGGCATACAGTACCGATATTAACAACAGAATTGGTCTCCGTACAATCACCATATTGTACCAATTATTAGTTAAATTTAATAGTCATTTGACATTCTTTTGTCTTTAACTTGCCATTTTACTCCAGATAAATTGTTGCGGTGTTTAAGCAAAATAGAACTTAGTAGCAAATATATTGCTCCTTAAATTTTAGATTGTTTTCTTGTTAAGTTAAGCTTGAGTAATTTTTGATTTAATAAGCCAGCCTAGCCACCCTGCACAACACCAGCGGAGCTTTTTCAGTTTAGTTGGACAGAACTGGTGGCGCTCTAACGACCCCACTACCGGGGCCGGGCATTTGTAACACGACTCTCCGGGGCTAGGTTTGTTTTTTTTTAATTGAAATCCTTACTTTTGACGTCAATAGAAAAAAAAACGTGTTGGCAAATGCCTCTTGAGTTCTGCAGGTAACTTAAATTTTAATTACTTAAATCTACTCGCAGTTATAAATGTATGAATAACCTTTTGATTTTGTTAAATATTGCAATGCATGTGAATCAGTCAACTCGGTTCTCAGCTCTTTTTAACTAATATTACTAATACTATTTAAAAAAAAATACTAATCCTATGATTAACAAAGTTGGGAACCGAGTTGGCCGACTCACATGCATTACAAGATTAAATTAATTCAAATGTTTTTCTTGGTATATACTCCTGCATACTAACAAAAACCTTAATTAAACTTGTATTTATGTGATCAGGAGGACTGGAATGGTGTGTTTTGGTCCCTGACAAGAATTCACCTCTCTTGGGAACATTGGCTTCCTTGCATTTTATCAGAAACTTTGCTTCTCACAATTTTAGCTTTTTGAACCATTATAATAATTATAAAAACCAAATGATCCTGAAAAAGCGTCTATGATTTACTAAATTCAATACTTAATCTACTTCTAGTATCTTAAATTTAATTGCTTGATCTTAATACATTTTATTCTTATTGTAGTATTGCGGGCGATCTGTCAAGCTAGGTATTGCGGAGGAATGATCTTAGAGGCTACTTGGATCATTTGTGGGTGACGAAAACATTTTTTCATGATACCTCTCTGAAAACTAGCATTTTCGACGTCTCTGTAGAACAAAGAAAGTAAGTCTTTCGGGTGCGCCCGCACGGGAAAAGTTCTCCCGCTCCCTAATTTCAAGTCCTAAATTTGCAGTTATTTAGTTACAAAATAAGCATAAAGTATAATAAATTAGGTTAAAATTAGCGCGATGCAGTATATAAAATTAATTTAATACATTTTAGCGTCAATAGTCTAATTTTTAAGTAAAATTATTTTATTTATTCTGACCTTACTTGTCACCAATACATCAAAAAAACTGTCGTGCGCGCACCGGAAAAGCCTAGTTTCCGGACTTGAAATGAAATATACTATTCTTTACCGGGAAACAAAACGCACATTTGATGAAATTATAAATAAGTATGCCTTTGGTTGGGACAGATTGTCCTTGTAAAGTATTTTTTCTGTTGTCATTGAGTGTTGCAGTCCTGGCAGATGCGATAAATTCAGGCTCTTTCATAAAAAAAATACTATAATTCTTCCTCTGTTTAAGGGTGCGGATCATGATAGCCCTTCAACCTAAATGCTTTATTACCTATTTTGGCAAAGGTAGTGGAAAAACTTGTTAAAGTAAGAACAGTTTGGTTTTTGAAACGACACAACCAGATAAGGTCGTGCTCAATAGCATTCACATAGTTGCCATAAGACACCTTAGACAAATTCTCACAGATCCTCCTTAATCTACTAGATTCCCAATATTTCTCAACAGTAGGTTGTTGTTTATATTTTTTGTGTGTAATTTTCTTGTTAATTATGTTCTCTTTCAACTCTGTTGAAAACCATCTAGGAAATCTCCTTAAAGAAATTCTCTTAAGTGGTACAAAACATTTTATTACAAAATACAAAACATCATAAAATATTGCAGCCATAGCTTTTAAATCTCTGCCCCTAAACAAGTCTTCCCAGATCACCCACTTCCTGTAAATGTGATATTTGTGTGTGTACGGGAGATTTTAATATACATTTTTTTATCTCAGATATAGATTATAGATTTATCTGTGATATTTTTAATTCTTTCAATTTTAATCAATGAATTAAGCATCCAACTAGAATTACTTCCAATAATGAATCTTTAATAGACTTGATTTATGTAAACAAACCTGAACTGGTAATTGATACTGGAGTATTGCCATGTGAGCCTATATAGATTGACCATGAGGCTGTTTATTGCTCTTTAAATCTTGAAAAACTCAAACATGTGACAAAAATTGTAGAAAGTAGAAGCCAAAAAATGGCACATACAGAGGTAAATTTCGGGCTGAATTACAGAGTATAGACTGGCATAACCGTTATGTTTCTTGTGATATTGATGTTAAGGTTCATATTTTTAATGACAGTTTGTTAGGTCTATTTGATGCTTACTGTCCCTTTAAAAAGGTTGAACTGAGGAAACCAAAACCTTCCTGGCTTACATATAATTTGAAAAAAATGATAGAACTAAAACATAGGGCCTTTTCTAAATATAAAACATGGAAGTCTCTTGAAAGTAAATAATACTACCTTCAGTTAAAAAATTACGTAGCCTATGCAGTAAAAGCTGAAAAAAGGGTATATTTCTCAAGAGAATTAAATAAATGTAATGGCACAAATAAAAGTAAGGACATTTGGGATAAAATGTCTAACTTGAGCCTAATGCCCAAAGAAAACAAAGACATTTTAAATAATTTTAGGTAACCTACTGTGATAATTATTTTTTGGATAATATACCTCAAACTTGAGTTGACCCAGAAGTTTTAAATTATTTACTTAGTTCAACTGCAGAATGGGAGAGTTTAATTTTACCCTGGTGACTGAAGATGATATTTTAAGATGTATTGGGAGTATTAGGAGTAATGCTGTTGGTGTGGATCGGATCTCTATAAAAATGTTAAGAGTATGTTTACCAGACTATTTAAAGCCTCTAATTAACATAATCAATTTTTCTTTACAATCTGGTACAGTTTCAACCATCTGGAAAATGGTTCTCATTACCCCACTACCTAAGGTAAATAATCCTGCAGGTATTAATGAACTGAGGCCAATAAGCATACTGCCTGCTGCCTCAAAGATCCTTGAAAAGGTGGATAAATGTCAAATTGTGCACTTTTCTCTCTCTAACAAACACACTTCCAGTCTGGATTTAGATCACATTATGGCTGTGCTACAGCTTTACTTAGGATCACTAGTGACATTTCCGCCGCTTTTGATCAGTCATATTGTTGTCCCTCTGTTTTGGTAGACATGACTAAAGCATTTGACAGTTTAGATTTGAATCTTCTACTAGCAAATTTACAATATTATAACATTGGGGCACATAATTGGTTCAAGAGTTACCTATGTGAAAGACAGCAGGCAGTTAGGTTGACTGGGGCTGAAGGAATGATGACGTCTGATTGGAGGGGAGTTCCACAGGGATCTATTTTGGGTCCGCTTCTTTACACAATTTTTACATCGGATATTGTGCAACAAATATCTAACGGTAAATATCACATGTATGCTGATGACCTTCAGATTTATTTACCAACACCCCCGGCCAATATTTCTGACACTATTGATAGGATTAACCAGGAGCTACAAAGTATATCAGACTGGGCTTCTAAGAATTCTCTTCTCATTAATCCTAGCAAAACACAAGCAATTCTGTTTTCGCGGACCGATATTGATGTTTCTTCTCATCATATAACCCTTAACAATATCGCCGTTGAATGGGCTGATGAAGTCAAGAATCTTTTTTTTTTTTTTTTTTTTAAACATTTATTCAGTTTCAAGTTCTAATACAGTTCATATTATTTAATACTATCATATCACAATTGTTCGCTTAAGTTTAACCTGAATACTGAATAAGGTCACCAAAGCAGCAAATAGCTGGTACCGGGACTTTATACTATACATAGAATAACAAAATATACACTGTGCATTATTTTACTTCATTTTTACTCACACATCTCATACCTTTTACCATATCACAATTTTACGCAAGTTTTACACATTAAACATATACTATACTTATACACTATACATTATACATATCATTAAGAATTTGAGTTAGTCATGGTTTGTAAAAGATTTATGGTACTTAAGTTTAGCTTTAAATTTCTCAAACGAATTTTCGCTTTTTATTTGATTAGGCAAATTGTTATACATTTTTAAACATTTCATAATTGGGTTATTTAAGGCAACGTTTGTTCTTGCAGAGTTGACATATATATTTTCTACAATTCGAGTATTATGGTTATGGACATTATTTACCAATTTAATATCTATGTTTGATTTTTGTATATTATTTATAACCTTATACATAAATTTACATTGCTCCAAGGCAAGTAGTTCCGACACTTGTAAAAAGCCAGTGTTTTTATATATTATTTCTGTTGGTGTTCTAAAATCAAAACCAAATAAAATTTTTATTATTTTATTTTGTAGTTTTTGTATTCTGTTCAGAAGTGTTTTACCACAAGTTCCCCATACAGTGATGAGATATCTTAGTATAGACAGAAAGTACGCATTGTAAATTTGATTACATGTGGAATGCTTTAAGTAGTTTCGACACCTGTACAAGGCGCCAATCATCGGAACCATTTTCTTTTCAATATGGTCAAGATGATTTGACCATTTAATTTTGTCATCAATTATCAAGCCTAAGTATTTTGTACAATGAACCCTACATATTTCTTCATTCTCCAATTTCAGAGAGATCTGAGTATCTTTAATATTTTTCTGCATAAAGATCATATAATTTGTCTTTTTTACATTTATTTTCAGCTTGTTACCAAATAGCCAGGAGTGATAATGACTGAGATCAGTGTTTATTTCTTTTTCAAGAAGTTTAATGTTTTTTCCTTTATATACCAAAATGGTATCATCTGCGAATGTAAAGTACCTTGCCCTAAGGTCTGCAATCTCTAAATTCCGAACATGAAGGGAGTATAAGAGTGGCCCCAGGACTGAGCCTTGGGGCACTCCACAGTTGTTAATGCAGATTTTACTTGTCACTCCATCCATGCCCACATACTGCTTTCTCTCTGTGAGGTAGGTTTGTAGTAATTTGAGTGTATTTCCCTGAATACCCATTTTTTTAAGTTTGGATAGTAGGACCTTGTGGTCTACTACGTCAAACGCTTTGCATAAATCAACAAAGATTGTTACCACATAATATTTTTCTTCCAAAGCATTTGATAGATAGTCTATAAAATCAGTTGTAGCGCTCATTGTGTTGCTTCCTTTTTGGAAGCCATACTGAAATTTGTCTATTTGTACAGAGTTTTCAACAAAATCAGATATCCGGTTTTTTAGAATAGATTCTATTATTTTTGAGAGGCATGACACCACAGAAATGGGCCTATAGTTGTCTACTTTATTAGTAGACCCTCCTTTATGAATAGCAGTGACTCTGGTAAGCTTAAGGACCTCTGGGAATACTCCCTGTTGAAAACACATATTCGTAAGTTGTACTATTATTGGTATAACACAGTTTCTTAGCAATAATATTTCTTTTATACTAATATCGTCATGACCTGAGGAAGATTTCTTGTTAAGGCTATCAACTATTTCTGTAACCTCCTTGATGGTTGTTTTATGCAAGCGTATTGACCTGTCATTTGTGATCTCCTCAAACTTACCAGATAAATTTGGCTTACTTTTTTGTAATTCATTAATTATATTCGCTCCAATCGATGTGAAGTATTCGTTGAATATATTTACTATACTCCCCGCTTCCGTGATAATCTCACCCTCACACTCAATTGCCTGAACATTAATGTGGCTATTTTTGCCTTTTAAAAGGTCATTTATTATTCCCCAATGTTTTTTTTTTGATTCTGACCCGCGTTTACCCACTTTTGAGAAAAAAAATTATTTTTCAATTCTTTTCTTTTTTGATTTACAATATTTTTCTGAAGATTAAATTTATTGTTTAGGTTAGAGTTATATGGTTTTTTTATTTTTTCTTCGTATAACATGTCACGAATTTTGATCATATTAAGGAATTCTGTTGTTATCCAGTCATTATCCCTCCTGTACTTCAAATAATAAGTTTTTGAGGCCTTTTTTTTACATGTTTGGGCCACAGATATTAGTTCTTCAAAAGATGTAATGTTAATTGTACTACTCACTTGCTGAAATTCCTGCTTGTACAAGTTCTCATTTAGAGATTGTCGTGGAACTCTTACCTTAGGAACTCTTATAGGAACAGTTTTACTCACGTTGATATCAAGGACCCTGTGGTCGCCTAGTTTCACATTTTTAGCTATTCTTACATCACAAACAATATTTTTGTTCGATAAAACATGATCAATTATAGAAAAGTGTTCAACTTTTTCAACTGAGTCTATGCAGATCCTGGTGGCGTATGTTTTATTTATTTTATTGTTTATTTTGTAACCGTTTAAGGCTACTGTATTTTTATATGACTCTACATGTGGCTCTTTACACTTTAACAAGTTTTCATTCATATCATTCATATCACCAACCAATATAGTTCTACTGCTTCCATATTTGCTTAAAATAATCTCCAGTTGCTCTAGAAAATCATTATTCAATTGTGACGGAGACCTATAGAGTGCACATATTTTTAAATTGTTATTTGGCAAGAAAATACAAATAAAATTACACGATTTATTCAGGCTATTCCATATTTCGATTGCACTTGAAGGAATGGATTCTTTAATATAAATCGATACGCCTCCACCTCGACCTCCACCTACAGAATCTCTACATGCATGAAATCCTCTATAGTTATTTATCACAAAGTGATTTAGTTCACTGTTACAAAACCAAGTTTCTGTTATCACTAACACGTCAGGTTGGCATTTTTTCACATAACAGAGTATGTCGTCAAATTTGTTTCTTGCACTTTGAGCATTTATGTAGGAAACCTTCATATTTAATTCTGCGTCATTTCGTTGAAGTTTAAATCATCTTCATCCTGTATTTTGACTACTTTCGAGTTTTCATCCTTTCTTACGAAAATGGATCCTTTGGAGAACCATATGAACTTATAGTTATTCTCCTTCCTGAAGTCCCTCGCCAACTTATAGACATATTGATTTTGTTTAGTCATATCATGATTGATATAGACCTCCTCACTCCCTCCGAGGTCCATTTCTGCTAGAGTTATTTTTTTACTTTTTCTTGCTTGAAGAAAAGTCTGTTTGTCCTGCTGACTTGCAAAACAGGCTTTGATGGGTGCAGTTTGATTTTCAGGTTTACCTATACGTTGGACTTTTATGTTTTCAATTGTAACTTTAAGGATTTGGGTTATGGTTTTCATTACTGCATTCAAGTTTTCGTGTTTGTTACGAGGAATTCCCGTAATTATGACATTGTTTTCAAGCAAGTTTTGCTCATTTTTGTTTCTTTCAAGCTGGATTTGTTTTTTTAGGTCACTTATTTCAATTTTTAGCTCATTATTCACTTTCAGTTGCTGCTCGTATTTATCGAATAGATCACGATGTCTCTCATCCATTTCTTGTAGTTTCATCCAAATGTCATTTAGGGTAATCTCTTCACCAGTTGATTTTTCCATATTTGGCTTCTTTACGGCATTCTTCGGTGTATTTTGTAACAGTGTAACCTCACTTTTCCGGCATGCATCACATATCCACCTTTCTCCACTCGGGTTTTTGAGTTCTTTTTCAATATGCGATAGTTTTGCATTGGATACCGACACACACCTCGCATGATACCATTTTACACATTTATTACACGATACTGCGTACGTATTTTTGCAACTTTTTCTGCATAACGGACATAAACAGTCGCCTGCCATGACTTAACCTTTTTAGAACGAAATAACGTCGAAAATTCGGCACTTTGGGAATTTACTGCATTTGCTGTAGTAAAACAGAACATTAACTTCACTTTCACACAGCTTTTGGTTATTTTTGTTGCTTTTCAGTATTATTATTTGATAAAAATTGGGACAACGAAAAATGTAAACAACTTGATACCTAACCTACCACTTGGGTTGTACATGGACAAAAAAACTTTCTTTTAACTTACATGTTAGTAATATGTGCCAACGATCTTATTACAAATTAAAACTTATTTATGAATTTAAAAATACTCTTCCACCTAATGTTAAAAAAACTCCTAACAGAAAGTTTAGTGTTGTCTATTCCAGGGTATTTTGACATAGACATCTTACAAATTATAATAAGTATAGAGTGCAAAAGGTGCAGAATGCTTGTGTGCGGTATGTAAGATGTTTGTCAAGAAAGGAGCATGTAAATAACCCTGTGGTTGAAGTATTTGGACATGGTACTGCTCAGAAAAGATACATTCATCTGGGGTGCCAAATACATAAACTTTTAAAAAAAAAAAAATCCACATATTTAGCTGAACTAATAATTTAGCGAACTGACAGGCATCAGGTGAATGTTCGTTTTAGAGATACCATATCAATTCCACAGCTTTGGACTGAATTTTTTAAATCTTGCTTCACATATCTGTCTGCCCGGGTTTACAACTGCCTCCCTCATACTTTTAAAGATCTAAGTCTACATGCTTTTAAAAACCACAAACAAATTTGTGTCAGATAGATCATTAAGCCTTTAATTTATTATTAGTGGTGCTTATTGAGTGGGTAAATTGTGATGGTGAACATTTTTGTTAAGTATAGTTTTAGGGTGGTTATTAAAATACGCCTGGCGGTACTTTCCATCTTTGTATGATATATAATTTTGCATACAGTAAAGATTATTTATATATTTATTATTTGCTTCATTTTTCTATTGTTGATACTGATAAATGTCTGGCATACAAATCTGACTTAATTTCTAACTTATTTTTGTTATCTTTTTATTTTGTCGTGAAGCTTAAGCTAAAACGAGTTCCATATTTGAACTTTGGGGTATTTCTTGCTTGTGCCGTCTACAAGCTCGTGGCGCATTAAATAAATAAAACCACTCCTACTCTCTGACATTTGAGCTAGGGCCTAATTTGTACGCTTAGACGACAACTCGTTCTAGCCTACGTATCGATACACGTAAATTCCTTCAATTTCAAATTCTCAAATTTAATTTTTTTTTTAATTATTATTATTGATTATTGACTTTTAGTTCCTTTTAAGCTGGAGTGAAGGTTTTGCGCCTATTAGAGGGACAAGAAAAAGCGTTACAAGTTGTTTTCCTCTAATCATAGTATATTTTGGTTAAGTAGAATTAGGAATTTTGTCGACGAGAATTGTAATTTCTTATGTGACAATAAAGCAATATATAATATAAAAATATAATCTAATTTAATCTAGTGATACATGTGACATGCACTATTTCAGTCTGTGTAAAACTGTCGAGTCCAATATGCGTTTGTTATCCGTTTAATGTCATGTCACAATATTTTATTAGCTTTCCTGTTATATCGCCCTATTTTTTCTTGAAGTTATATGTTTAGGTAAATAATGTAATGATTTTAACTTGGCAATCAGTAAAATTGCCACTTTAATATTAGTTACTTTTATTCCTTTTTTTTATAGATATGATTTAGTTAAGTTTAAATTTATTAATCTTATAATAACTGCTCAAATATTATTGTCTTTTGTAATTAGAATCGCATGTAAGTGAGTGTTGTAACTGTTGGAAATAAAGGCGATTAACCCAAACAATCATAAACTGTCAAGCATATATAGCGACTTACCGGGTCTTGGTTAGACTTAAGTTACTAGATTTGTTTCCAGAATTCTTTTTTTTAACTCAAAAAAGCTTTATTGTATAAAGAATCATCACATTCCTATTTACAAAGTCACAAAACAAAAACAGAGATTTTTTAAAATGTGTTTGGTGCGCCCCAAACCAGAACCAAAAAAAAAGGAATAAGAATAACATGAGTGTGACAGAACTGATGAATATATACACTACATTTTAAGTTAAATGGTCATCATATTAGACAATCAAAGTCTATAGTTTTCTAAAAATTGAACATGTACGTCAGATATTAAAATCACATTAAAACGAGGAACGCTGAAATAAGGAACATCATATACCAATGCAGGTACACTAGAAAGTATCGCGGAAAAATTCTTCTATGGTATAATAAGCTTTAGAAACTAGGAGAGCCTTTACTTCTTTTCGAAATATTTTCGGATTTTGAATTTTTCTAATATTTAGTGGAAGATGATTAAATATTTATTTACCGTTGTAGAATATTGAATTTTTAGTTTGACTGGAATAAGGTATAAGTAAATTAATTTTAAATGCTTGGCGAGTGGAATGCACTGGGGTTGAATTTCACTCTTAAACTTCTTATAAATTAAGCAAGATGTCTCAAGCAAAAACAAACAGGACAAGGTCAAGATCTTATGTGATAGAAATAGCTGTCTACTAGAATCCCTAATTCTAGCCCTGCACATATATTTAATGGCCCTTTTTGCAGAACAAATATTATGCTAAATAAATGCTGGGAGCAGCAACCCCAAAAGCTTATGCCGTATCTTAAGTGTGACTCGATTAGGGAGAAATATGCAGTCTTGGTAGCAGTGAAATTCAAGTTATTCGAAATTACCCTAATCGCATACAGCTGGAGCCCAATTTTTTTGCTTAGGTTAATTGTGTGTGATTCAAATTTTAATCTATCATCCATGTATAAACCAAGGAATCTGTTTACTTTTTCATTATTTATCACTTGGTCTCCAACTGTTACTTCATTAAAATTGCATTTAAAAGTAAGAATGTTTGTCTTTTTGATGTTGAGAGATAAAAAGTTGGCATCTATCCATGTTTACCACGACCAGATCATCTTTAACATTTGACTCAAGTTCATTCAAATTTTTGCCTGTCCAAAGTATAGTTAATATATATTAAAAACAATAGCGGACCAAGGACAGATCCCTGCGGAACTCCTGCTCGAATTTCCAGCTGTTTGGAAGACTTATTTTTAAAACTTACAGTTTGGAGCAGCCCAGACAAATATGATTCAAACCACTCCAAAGCTTTTCCCCTTATCCCATACTTTTCGAGCTTGAGCAAGAGAACTTTATGATCCACACAGTCGAATGCCTTCGACAAGTCGAACAAAACCGCCGTGGCTACCTCACTATCATTAAGACAAATATAAACTTTCAAGAAATGAAAAAATGGCGTCATTTGTGCTTTTTGATTATTGAAAACCAAACTGTTCTGTGCACATTAAATTATATTTATTTAAAAAATAAAGTAAACGATTTTTCACTAATCTCTTTACTATTTTCGAAAGAGCAGGTAATAAGGATATTGGCCTAAAATTGGAAGGACAATTTGAGTCGCCTCCCTTATATAAGGGTATGACAGTCGCTATTTGTAAAAACGGAGGGAAAGTTCCAGATAGAAACGAGTGATTTATACGCTCCGCAAGTACTGCTAAAGCATTATCAGGCACACTCAAGAAAGCGTGCAGAGACAGCCCATCCCATCATGTGGCCTTTTTATTCTTCAATGCAGAGAATGTATTTTTTATTTCACCCATATTTGTGGGTGCTAGAAAAAACGACTGAGAAACATCAATATTTTGCAAAAACTCTCCAAAATCATGGTTTGAATTTATTCTAGAGTTTACATTTTTTTGCCACGGAGCAATAAAATTCATTAATTTTATGACAATCCAAATCCGAGTTAACAGTTGTGGTTTTGTTTTTGCCTCTCAAATTGTTGACAATTTCCCAAACCTCCTTCCTTTATTTACCGAATTTTGTATACGATTGTTAAAATATTGCTGCTTAGCAGCATTGATCTTACACTTGCAGAAATATCGAGTAAAACCGATAAGTTGCAAGGGGAAGCCTTGCAACTATCAATCAGCCAAATCTCAACTGTTTGCTTTTGTGTAAGATCTCTTGCATCTCATATGGTCTTGCACAAACTACTGCACACCGTAAAACGCGCTTTAAGGAGTCATAAACTGTTACAATGCAAATAACCCAAGTTCTCTAATTAACCAGGAATCTAACAGCCCCAAGTCCCTACGTATTTACAGACTTCGCTTATTAAAAAAAAAAATCTGTAAAAAACAATGGCGAATATTTATGAATAATTAAGTTCCTTACCTAAAATATGACAAGCAAAAATCAGGTGCAAAAATGAATTCTGAAGATCCTCCTTTACAATTTGTGTTAATGCATCTATTACTTTTTGGTATGTCAACTAGGTCGATTATATCTCTTACTGGTACATCTGTAAATTTAAATGTAAGTAAGTACAGGGTGATCTCCTATAATGTCGCCCCCCATTTAACTTTTTTATTTTAAGTGTCCCAAAAAAATTAAAAGTATGGTTATGTAGATACTGAAAAATCCTTTTTTTCTGTGCATAAAAAATATTGGAAAAATGATCATTATACAGGAAAAAACAAAAAGTTAATTTTTTTTAATGGAACACCGTATATATGAATTTATTTTTCGATTCCTCGTAAAATTCTAAGCATATTTTATGTATGATGTTATACCTCTAGAGTTATTAGTTTCACAGCTATAAACAGTTGAAAATCGGTACTTTGGCTCCTTTTCACTTTGGTAGCAAGAATATCATTGGAGATGGAGTAAAATGAATTTCACATTCCTATCTTAACTTTCCGATAGCTATCTGATGGTGCTAACTGATGGTACCTACCGATGTACCAGATTTGGTACCCATGGTACCGCCTGCCAGTTAGTACCGTCAGATAGCTCTTGATTTTCAACTGTTTATAGCTGTGAAACTACTAACTCTAGAGGTATAACACCATAGATAAAATATGCTTAGAATTTTACGAAAAATCGAAAAATAAATTCATATATAGTGATCATTTTTCCAATATTTTTTATATGCAGAAAAACAGTATTTTTCAGTACCTACATAACCATACTTTTAATTTTTTTGGAACACTTAAAATATAAAAGTTAAAGGGGGGCGACATTAAAGGGGATCACCCTGTATATAAAATAACTAGAAAATCGGCAATACAATTTATAAAAGTAATTTTTAGGGTTTTCACCTTCTTTACAACTAATACATTAGACAAGGGCCATTTTGCACCCTGGTACTGCTGTGGGCGTTGGTGCTAACCAAAAGATGAATGTGCCATAAAGAACATATCCGCCATTACTGCTTATCATTTATTAAGTTAAAATGATATACAAGTCAGAAAATGTTGCATTTATTAGAGATTTGAGATATATATAAACTTGAATTATATTTTTTATTCTGTATCAGAAAGATATTAATATTTGAAATAAAAAAAGAAAGCAGTTGTTTCCTTGTAGATATGTTCTATATTGTTGTGTCAGCTTCATCTTTTTGTGCCAAATAATTACGTTTTATGCCACATGAATCTTAGATGAATTAGACTTGTTTCTTTTTAGTTTTTGTCACCTTTGCCAGGGTCACTTAAATGGCACTTGTGCCAATTAAACCCGGAGATCTGGATCAATAATCTTTCTCTATTTCTTTTTAACATTCAATCCATTAGAAGCAAATGTAACGAATTTGAATTGTTTCTGGAGCATGCCTCCTGCCCAAGACCAAGCTAAGGAATTTACTTTTAAATCTCTGTGGGCTCAGTGGGACTCGCTGGTAATTAAAAATGGACTTCTTAAACGAGCCGGGGAAAGCACCGATGAAAAAGTAGTGAAGGCGCAGTTAGTAGTACCAAGGAAGAGGGTATCGGAAGTCCTGCAAGAAGTCCATAATGGAAAGTCTGGTGCGCATCTAGGAGTAAACAAAACGATTGACGAGATCCGCGACAGATTTTACTAGGTCAACTACTGCCAGGATGTGGAATCATGGTGCAACCACTGCCGCAAGTCAGGGACCCAAAACAAGATCTAGGGAAAAGATGAAACAGTATAACGTGGACTACCATTTGAACTTATCGCCAGTGATCGAATGAAGATTCGACATGATCTCAAAGCTAAGTCTACGGGACTTCAGATGAACGATAAAGTCCGGTTATATAATCCACAAAGGAAGAAAGGAAAATCCTCCAAGCTAATGTCAGTATGGGAAGGACCCTATACAATCATTAAAAGAATTAATGACGTGGTCTATAGAATTCAATGTAGCCCCAGCATATATCATGCATATCACGGGAATGAAGTAGCTGATCGGGACAATCAGGTTTAAGAGAGAGGCAATGTCATGGCTAGCGACCATGTAATGTTTTTTGTGCTACCCTAAACAACTATGTTTGCCGCGTCTACGTTCTCCCGTATGAGTGAGTCATCGCCGACCGAGAAGGTTCCCGATATAGTGCGGCAGGGCGAGAATAATACAGAAGCCGGCGGACGCTTCAGGATTGGTCCCGAGACATATTCTACTGGATATAAATAGCGCGTAGAACGCGTGTAGTTAGTTATTCATTGAGTGTTGAATTGTAAAGATTTATCAGTTGTAAAGATATAAGAGTAGTTTAGTGTGTTCAATTATTGTATACAGTTTTAAAGAATAAAGAGAGTATTATTTTAAAAATAGTAAAAGTTGAAATTTTGTCAGAACCCACGGAAAAATGTAACAATACATATAAATTAATTGCTTTAATAATTGTACTGTATTATGTTCAAGTATATTCATGCTCTACTTTGATTTTTTGAGAAATATTTTCTTCCAATAATAAAGCTTTTTTCTTGCAATCCTATTCATCTAAGATTCAGGTGGCATTAAACCCTGGGATGTGGGCCGAAGAGGTCTTACTCCTATTATATTTATCTAAGATTTAGGTGGCATTAAACCCTGTAATCTGAACTGAAGCGGTGTTTCCCCAATCCTATTCACTTAAGAATTAGGTGGCATAAAAGGTAATTATTTGGTACGAAAGTTATGTATCTATCTCCACTTTTAGAAGATCATACATCTGCTAATTAGAATTCAAGGAAGATTTATCTTAAATTTAAACTAATTAACAATTTTATATTTAGTTACCTGATGTGTCTTGAGCGGGAAGAACATTAGAAGCAGAAGGAACAGGATCTTCATCATCATCATCCAAAATTACTATACTTTGTGCTTCAGAAGCTTGGCTTGAACTAGTGGCAGAAGGTCTAGAATATTTAATGAATTTAAATATATTTGTTAAATGGTTGTGGATAGGTTTTTACAACAAAAAATATTCCAAGAACAATAATGGCACAAACTGCATTTCATTACCATTAAAAACATTCACTTAAAAGATATTAAACATCTCTTTGAAGAGTTTGATAATTTAGTTATGGTTTACTGATTTTTATATCTAAAATATAAAAATAATGTGATCAGTTTTTAAACAAGGTGCCTAGGAAAAATCTAAAAATGTAACGGAATATAAGTTAACAAATATCAGTCTATTCCGCTCCACTAAATTCTATCTATTTATCAATGGTTTTCGATGTTCGCTATATTAATCGGCAGTGACACCTGTCGGTGAATGGATATATTTCGCACAATTAACTATTTAAGAAGAACAGGTACGCAGATTTATATCCATAATTTACGGATTTGTGTCATTGCAGATTTCTTTATTGAGTGAATGTCATCTGTTCGGAAACGGGCCTATCTTGTATAGTTGGTAATTGAAGGGCGTAGTACGTTGTTCAATAC
>MU184931.1:1051-43138 GCA_016904865.1 Pissodes strobi
TTTTTCAGTCATGATTGCTAATAAGAATCACATAATTCCCCTTGAAAATGGCAGTCGCGCAGTTGCGTACATTGTTTTGATGTTTTAAGGAAATATATTTATTTGTTATATTTCAATCATTACATTTTGTGATTTAAGCCAGTAATAGAAGTATTATGAGTATAAAATAATATATATAATTTAGTGACGAAAATGTATGACACTTGTCAAATCGTGGATCCAACCCGTAACATGACATCTGCCGGTTTTACCTGTCCATTCCCTTCCCTTGTCAAAGGTATAAACATAAACTGTGGCTATAGCCCTCTAAGTTCTGCACAGAGTTGTCTCTGTTCTGCATTAACTTTCCCCTTAGCCAAGAATCGTCTACAGTGTTGCCGTTGCCAGATGCATTCAATTAAAAGAAAACCTAGACGCGTGGAAAAATGGGTAGCGTCTTCCAACAGCGATCTGTTTCGAACTTTTTGGTTCGGTTCCACAACGCGACCCGACGTTAACCGAATCGGCAAAATTTCCCATGTCTTCGCGGTACACTGAATTGCTTCCAACGGTCTGGTAGTCAGTAGTGTGTTCGCGATGCGAAGGTTGCTGGTTCGATCTCCGTCAGTGCCAATCTATGTTTTTAAGTCTTTCTAAGGTTATGATTGTCAAACTTTTTCTTCTTGATTTTGGGTATGCAGTGGGTTAGTTTTGTTTGGTTGCGTCCCGAAGCGAGCTGCGGGCCATGCGTAATACCTTAATTATTGCGGACATTCGGCGAAGGTCGCCGTAGGTCACCGGAATATTTCAAAACAGACCTTGACGACGCTAGTGGAAAAATGTCCCTAGGAAGCTCTAGATTTTTACACAAACACATGCAGATAGAAAATATAAACGTTTATTTAAATGTACCTTTTTTCAGATACATTTTCCCAAAAAAGTAAAAAATAGACATAATAGTGATTAATGACATACCTAGTATAAAAATAGGTTTTTATATTAACATAGGAAGCACTACCCTGTGGTATTACAGTGGCTATAAAGGCACTGTAATCATTGATGATCTGGATTTTTTGACAATTATCAGAAGCGGAGAGGTACACTGATTGCAAAAATTCGCGCATGCTTAGGTTTTGGAAGTTTGACACATCAAAATCTGTTTAATTTTCAGCGAATTGCTTGTAGTGAGCCTGGCTAGATCATGACGTATTTGTGATACGGCTTGGTTTCGATTCTCGTCAGCGGCGAAACTCTTTTTTAGGTTATGTTTATAAAAAGTTTTTATTCTTCATTTTGAGCATGTCTTGTGTTAGTTTTTTGTTAGTTGCGCCTCCGTAGCGAGCAAAGCGAGTGGAAGGCCATGCATGAAGTGAAACATTAATCAACATTTCATAGGAATCATATGATACACATACGAATTTTTGCAATCGGTGCACTTAGATTCTTGTCAATTATCGGAATAAAATCTTATTACAGATACAGCATAAGAGCATCGCTACTTGACTTGCCTCTTTTCATCAGTTTGTTCTCTTTAATCACTGTAGTCGATCGAGACGAGATTTGGTAAGCGGTAAAGTTTAATTTACAAGCGTCTAGTGCTCCAATTACATTTTCGATGCGAAAGCCGTGCATGCGTAATGGCCGAATATATCGGAATTATCCATGTCTTTCACTTCTTGATAGTTCTTCCTGTTATGACTGGAATCTTTTTACGTATATGCTGGAAACCCTCAAAATCCCTTCGGAATTAAGATTTGTAATACAAGAAGGGGTAAGTGGTACGTTACGTACCGTACGTATCAGGACTTGTAGCTAGCCCTAGCATGACACCTAATGAGCTCAATATATTATTTCACTTCACGCATGACCCTCCGCTTGCTTCGCTCGCTAAGGGGCCTCAAAGAACAGGAACTAACCAAAATTAACCCAATACATGCCCAAAATGATGACAAAAAAACTTTTTACAAACATAACTTAAAAAAAATAATAATAAAAACCGACAGGAAATGAACTTAGGGTCATCGTATCACAAGCCCAGCATCTAACCAGTGAACCACCAGAGCACTTCCAGACAATTCATTGCACCGGAAAGACATCGGCAAACTGAAGGCTCATTAGGTGCCACGCTAGGTCTAGCTCTAAATTACGTCTCAGTATCAATTCATGTTTAAAATATCTAACTTCGATTTTTGCAGACGATTAGTTCCATTTTTTTCAGTGTTAATTTTTTGTTATTATCATGATTGAAACCATCGTTGCGTTAATCACATTATAAATATAATGTAAATTAAATATTTTGCTCATTAAATAATGAAAAATTAACATGCAATTAATTTTCCCTGATTTTTTTATAGCAAAAAATAGAAAACACCCTTATAATATGAATTCTGTACAAAAATGCTGATTCTGATTCTACAATTTCAGTTTCAGTTCAAATCTGATACAATTTTTAATTTTCTAGCAACGCTGACTGAACACAAGACGTCGCCCATAGCACATCAGAAGGCTTCAGAGTTGCCCGCACATCACAGCACTTCACGCATGGACCACCGCTCACTGAGGGGCGCAACCAACAGAAACTAACCTAAGGCATGCCCAAAATGAAGATAAAAAACTTTTTACCCGATATTAAAAATAAAAAAAGACATGTCTTGCCACTGGAATCGAACCAGGTCCGCCGTATCACAGACGCAGCATCAAATCAATGAGCTACGGGTTAGTTGACATCAGTTCGTTAGAGCCTAAAGATCTCTTGCCTAAAGATATCGTATTTGTCAACAATGTAATTAATGCGCAACTCTGAAGCCCTCTGATGCGGTACGGGACACGTCTACTTGATTGAACCGCTTGAAATAAATATATATTTATATATAAGAGATTGCACCTTAAAGACATCAGTAATCTGAGGGCCATGCGAGTAGACGTTTCCGAAACCCCGGTCACTGGCCTTAGGCGTTGCGCGCGTATTACATTGTTGACAAACACCATATCAGAAGCCGTATTCGATTCACTACTTTGGATCGATTCAGATAGATCTAACTGACCTTTATTGAACTGATTCATGTTCTATTGTAAACATATAATTTTGCCCCCTCTACCTAAAAAGCGATCCAGTTCACCTGTAGTGAACCGAAAATGGATCGGGATCACTTAGATCGGTTCAGTAGTTCAGGTAAAAGATGGCATTTAACTGTCAATTGTCAATCGTTTTTTTTTTAATTGTTATCATAATTTCACATAAATATATGTAATTTCATTTGACCTTGGCTCACTGAACTGCTTCCGTCTCAATCGAAGACGGCTAGAGACTGACCATGGGGCGCATTCAGCAGAGCACATCGATTACGATTAGTAATCGATGACAAATCGTATGCTGAACGCGCTGAAATTGTGCGATGAGTAATCAAACTATGACCAGTCGAACGCCATTTTTTTTTCCATCGCTTCAAAAATACGATTACGATTAGTGATTTGTTTATATTTTTTACAAATGTTTGTATTATCAATTTGAGCAATACGGATAAGGAAAATATTGAAATATGATATGAGTTAAACAAATATACTTTATAACATAACCCCAGATAAACCCACACCAGATGCAAAAGATCGGCAAATTCTTCGCCAACCAACTTTAACCTTGACGTGGCGGTTATACGCGGCCTGCACCAAATAACCTGGGTATGATTATAGAATTGTTCTTCAAAATTAAAATAGTTGGTCTGCACCAAATAAATGAAAACGTGTTTTGTTGGTGGACTGGTTCAGGAAATAGTATATTGTGTAACTAGGAGGAAAAGCAAGAAATTCCCTTAATACGCTTTATTGCATGCCGATTTAAGGTTATTTTAACATTGAAAATGTTTCTGTTATCCTAATATAGGGCCTCAAATAGTGAAAAAGTACATGCTACATTTGCCACATGACGTCATACGCGTGAGAGATCGTGTTAGTTTGTTTATTTAAATTTAAATTTGATCATAAGATATCGGAATCCGTTCAAATGACTAAAATAAATTGGAACTAACTAAAACAACGAAAGTTGATTGAACGACTAACCAAAAGTAACCAAAAGCATCAAAACGGGCTAAAACGCATCGGAACAGGTTATAAACATTAAAATAAGTTTAAACCAACCAAAACGAGCCAAATTTTAAGGACTAACCAAAACTAACCAAAATCATTAAATTTGATTAAAACATATCGGAACCGATTCAAACAAATATAAATTGGAACTAGCTAAAAGTAACCGAAAGTTTATTGAATAACTAACCAAAACTAACCAAAAGCAAATAAAAACACCAAAACGGGCTAAAATGTATCGGATCAGATTCAAAATATTAAAGTAAGTTAAAACTAACCCAAATTACCCGAATATTGGCGACTAACCTAAACTAACCAAAAACATTAAAATTGTTTATAACGTATCGGAACTGGTTCAAATGACTAAAATAATTTAAAACTAACTGAAATCAACCGAAAATTTATTGAACGACTAACCAAAACTAACCAAAAGTATCCAAAAGCACCAAAAAGTGCTAAAACGTACCAGCACAGATTAAAAATATTAGATTAAGTTGAATTTAACCGAAGTCTGGCGACTAACGTAAATTGACCAAAAACATTTAAACTGGGGTTATAACGTATCGGAACCGGTTCAAATGACGAAACTAAATTGCAACTAACTGAAAGTAACCGAAAGTTGATTGAATGACTAACCAAAACTAACCAAATAAACTAAAATTGGTAATAAGGTATAGGAGCCGGTTTAAATGACTAAAATAAATTAAAACTAACTGAAGTTAACCGAAAGTTGGAAACGACTAACAAAAACTAACCAAAAAAAAGAAAAGCACCAAAAAGGCTAATTTTCAGTTAATTTTAATTTATTTTAGTTATTTGAACCAGTTCCGATACGTTATACTCAATTTTAGTGTTTTTGGTTAGTCACCAAAATTCGGTTAATTTTGGTTAGATTTAATATTTTTAATCTATTTCGATACGTTTTAGCCCGATTTGATCCTTTTACTTACTTTTGGTTAGTTGTTCAATCAACTTTAGGTAAAATTCAGTTAGTTCTAATTCATTTGAACCTGTACCGAGACGTTATAAGCATTTTTAATGTTTTTGGTTAGTTTTGGTTAGTCACCAAAATTCGGTTAACTTGGGTTAGTTTGAACTTACTTCAATATTTTTAATCTATTTCGATGCGTTTTAGCCCGTTCTGGTGCTTTTGGTTACTTTTGGTTAGTTAGACGTTTATACAACTTTCGGTAAAGTTCAGTTAGTTTTATTATATTTTAGTCATTTGAACCGGTTCCGGTACATTATAAGCAATTTTAATGTGTTTGGTTAGTTTTGGTTAGTCGCCAAAATTCGGTTAATTTAGGTTAGTTTCAACTTAACATTTGTAATGTGTTCTGATAAGTTTTAGCCCGTTTTGGTGCCTTTAGTTACCTTTGGTTAGTTTTGGTTAGTCATTCAATCAACTTTCGGTTACTTTCAGTTAGTTCCAAATTATTTTAGTCACTTAAACCGGTTCCGATATGTTATACTCAAATTTAATATTTGTGGTCTGTTTTCGTTAGTCGCCAAAATTCGGTTCGTTTTGTCTAATTTTACCTTACTTTAAGTTTTGTAACCTGTTCCGATAGGTCTTAGCCCGTTTTGGCACTTATGGTTAGTTTTAGTTAGTGGGCCAATCAACTTTCGATTAGTGTCAGTTAGTTCCATTTTTTTAGTTATTTGAACCGGTTCCGACACGTTATAATCAAATTTAATGTTTTCGGTTAGTTTTGGTTAGTCGCCAAAATCGGTTCGTTTTGATTAGTTTTAACTTACTTCAATTTTTGTAACCTGTTCCGATACGTTTTAGCCCGTTTTGGTGCTTTTGGTTAGTTTTGGTTAGTCGTGTAATAAACTTTCGGTTAGTTTCAATTAGTTCCAATTTATGTTAGTCATTTGAACCGATTCCGATACGTTATAATCAAATTTAGGTTTAAATAAACAAACTAACACGATCTCTTACGCGTATGACGTCATGAATGTGGCAAATGTAGCATGCACTTGTTCACGATTTGAGGCCCTATACTAGGAAAACAGAAACATTTTCAATGTTAAAATGCATTTTTAGATTGTCAGACATGCAGAATAGATTGGTTAAAACAAAAGTTCCGATATCATAATAATAAAAAAAATTACCATATGTGGCCAATATTCTGGCGGATACTGTATAACATTAGTTGGATTTTAAAAAAAATTTAACTATAACATTTTATCTGCCAGTTTTCAGATTTAATTGAATTTCGTGCTCATTCGATTTTAGAATATGCAAAGAAGTGTACTGGAATGTGCATTAAACAACATTTATACATACCTTTCAGGATCGCGGGGTAATTTAAATAATGATTTTTCGCCACCGCTTCTAGTAGAACCATTCCAATAAAGGCACTTATAACCAGGCATTTTTAACACAAATAAAATAAAGATTAATTATTTTTCGTAACACTCTCGGACTAAACCAAAAGACTCGCGTGGCTCACGTTTATAATCACACTAGAGCTTGCCCTGACTATTTCTTGGGATGGCTGGCCATCCCAAGGAGGCCGAGCTTTAAACGAATTCTTGTTTCATGCGTTAGGTGGGAGGTTTCGCATCTGGTGTGGGTTTATCTGGGACATAACTGGAAGTGAAGATCTCCATGATAAGCTGCAAAATGGCATGTAATAAATATTAGTAAGAATAGGTTATATTTTGAACAACGTAAAAATTATGTTGGAGTTTGGAACCTTCGGCAAAATGTACCAAAACTATTTTTACTATACCAAAATTGTATAATTAGTACGTATAATTACCTTTATAACAATTTGTACGTTCCAAAACGGAGTTTTATCCGCAATACCGAAACAGACTGCACTCGACGCGCGTTTCGCTAACCATCTTTGCATCATCAGGAGATGATTAAATGTTTAAGATGATAAAACATTTAATCATCTCCTGATGATGCAAACATGCTAGCGAAACGCGCGTCGAGTGCAGTACTTCTGTTTCGGTATTGCGGATAAAACTCCGTTTTGGAACGTAAAAATTGTTATAAAGGTAATTATATGTACTAATTATACAATTTTGGTATAGTAAAAATAGTTTGCAGATTCTCTGGAATATGTTCATAACAATTGTCAAGTATGTCAACAAAAGAGAAATTGAAATAAAAATCCATTCAGAAGATCTCATCGAAACTGCGCAACGTCACGTGACCGATTACCTAGCGATAACTTATCATTTCTATCTTCTGAATGCGCTCCATACCTCATATCTTTATGGTACAGGGAATTGCTTTCAAGCGGACTCGTAGCTCATTGGTTAGATGCTGTCTTTCTGATGGGCGGCTCGGGTTCGATTCCAGTGGCAAAAAGTGTTTATTTTTTTAAAGTTATTTTTGTAAAAAGTTTCTTTTCTTGATTTGGACATGCATTGGGTTAGTTTGGATTAGTTTTGTTTGGTCGCGCCCCGGAGCAAGCGGAGGGTCATGCGTGAAGTGAAAATAAAATGTAAAACAACTATGAAGATCTCTGACCCGGTTATATGGAGATCGGTGGACCCGGTCCACGCAACGTCTTGAATGCGTTATTGGTCAGGCTGATTAGTTGCCATCCGGTGGCTATCCGTAAAATTTTTCCTATTCCATCCATTCTTCTAATGAGTGTAAGTAACTTAGACAAGGAAAGTAGTAAGCTAGTAAACTGAGAATGTGAAAGAGTGAGACGAGACGACGTAGTTATAAAAGAAGCACTGACAGAGGCACTGTTATTTGTTTGTTAGTTTATAATTAAATAAATAGAACTATCGATTCATAGAGGAATATAAAAGTAAAGAGAGTATCCATTCCCTTGTAAAATATTGTCACACCGTTTAATGACAATTGACAATAATGACGTATGATGTTTACTTACACGACACTAAGGGCGGCTTACTGAACTAATGCTAATAATCTATGTTGACAAAACATGTTCCTGTTTTATCGACAGAAGAAAGGCGGCGGGCTATTCAAATGTTATTTTTATTTTAGTCGTATTCCATATAACTAGACGGTTTATGAATTTATCTGCAACAAACGATTACAGCGTTTTTCTTAATAGAGATTAAACCAAAGAAAGAACCCTGTAAATACATTAGTTTATCGCAGATAAATCCATAATGCGCCTGGTTGAATTAAATGCGAGTATACATTAAACTTTAGGCATTGTTTGGACCAAAGAATAGTTTAGGGTGTAAGAAAGAAAATATACACATTTTGCATTTTGTTACAAAGTTTATTAAAAAACATGCGGTAGTAAATGCAATCAAAATAACATAAAAAAATCTCTTAACAGAACAAAATAGGTAAATAGTGTTGACGTATCACAATATATTTCTAATATTCAAAAACTAATTAACTCGGATAGAACCAAAAATAAAATTTAACGGTTTTTAAATATTTCAAGAACAAAATTCACAACAGAAAATAGCTGCTTACCAACGGCTGCTACTCGCACCACCAATACCTCCATCCACCATCGCTTCAGAACAATTTTAAATTAAAATAATAAATTGATTAAACCGACTTTCTTTAATCAACAACCGTCAAACCGCCATTTGTGAATTCTCGACAGCATACTTTTAGCACAGCTTACTAGATAATTTATAGTAAGCTGTGCTTTTAGTTCCACTGACGCTAGCGCCTCCATGCGCGGCTGGTATTGCGCAGTGCGTCAAAACTCAATGCCAATTTTCCCATAAGAATAAAACACTCTCTTTATTTTTATATTCCTCTATGTATCGATTATGCTTCAAAGAGTGGCAAGATGGATTGTGCACGATTTTTTTCTTACTTTCATTGACCGAATGGCTGTTTTGGTGTAATTAAACCCGCGCAGGGTGTTGATCTCCCAGTGCTAATAGAATTGTTATTTTTAGTTTTGCCAAACTAAGGTTATGTCATTTAATAAATTGCTCTAATAATAAGGGACAACTTTGCTTTACAGTGATAATCCTTGATGTATGCCTAATTCAATATCCTTTATTTAGTTTATTAGCGACCAGGGAGCATTAAGCATGATTAGATTATAGCATAAATCAGAATTTAATAGCAAACTTTTGGGCCTTGATTACTTTGATATGCACATTATTAACATTTAAAAAAATGCCTTAATACTCAATTATATTTTTGTTAAATACTCCCCTTATAGCTCCTCATGCCTCTATTGTATCACAGATTGCCGAACCCATTGTATTGTCACCCTAATTTTATTAATGTTAATATCTAATGGATTAACTAAAGTCACTGCCAATACTGCCATTCGTTAGATATCTAGGGTTCACCTGTACTCATCATGATGCAGTCATGGCCTGCACCAATGACATCTATATTTATAGTAACGCAAAAAGTTAATTTACAAGATTTTACAGTGGCAATGCACATAATTTGTCCGATAATCTGTAAACAATTGTGTTTTATTTGTATTAGTGCATTTTAGAATAAGAAGATCGAGTATTTAAACTTAGTGAAGGAGTCAAAAGTACATTTTTACTTCTAAGTTCTCATATTAATGTTGCAGAATGGTTGAGAAAAAAATTATTTCCAAGTTTTTCCATAAACTTAATTTTTTTATTGTATTATCTAACTCTAACTAACAAGTATTAGGGTAATCTATACCTGCATTTGGTCAGTAGTTTCTTCAAGTTAGTATAAGTTAAATACAAATTTGAAGTAAAACTTTTACAAATCATATATGTATTTCTTGCATTATACCTAATTAGTGTAGTTTTATTTGACTATTATTTGTAATGTGTAATTTATAATACAACTTTTGTTTTTTTTTGTTATAGTGTGCCAGTTGATATGTCTGGACTTGCGACAAATGCCCCTTCCTCAGCAGATGCTTGTCTTAGTATTGTTCACAGTTTGATGTGTCACCGGCAGGGTGGAGAAAGTGAAGGGTTTGCTAAAAGAGCCATTGAATCACTGGTAAAGAAACTAAAAGAAAAACGAGATGAATTAGATTCTCTTATTACAGCCATCACTACCAGTGGGGCTCATCCAAGCAAGTGTGTCACCATTCAGAGGACCCTAGATGGAAGATTACAAGTTGCTGGAAGAAAAGGTAAACATAAGACAGTAGTGACCTGGATATAACTGTCATAACTTTTTTTATAGGATTTCCTCATGTGATATATGCTAGAATCTGGAGGTGGCCAGACCTTCACAAAAATGAACTCAAACATGTAAAGTACTGTCAATTTGCATTTGACTTAAAATGTGACTCAGTTTGTGTAAACCCTTATCACTATGAAAGGGTTGTGTCTCCTGGAATTGATTTATCAGGGCTCACTTTGCAAGCAGGAGCCCCTCGGATGAAAGATGAATATAGTGCAGGTGCAGTGCCGGGCACTTCAATGGATGTAGATGGAGATCTTGGTTTGGGGGTATCGCAAACAATACAACATCACCCTCCACAACAAACTTTCAGTTTAGGAGCCTTGCAATCTCCCACAAGTAAGTAATTGGTTTCCAATATAAATATTTCACAGTAAGTTTTTGGCTTCATCTACTTATTTGTATAATTTATTCTTTTTCCAATACATATTCTTAAATTTGATTTAGTAGAGAGTCAACAACCACTTTTGATAAATTGATTTGAGTGATGGAAATTCACTGTCACTTTACACAGTTAAGTAGGTTAGGTAGTGATTAAAGTAGGTAATTACTTATTTTTTGCACACAAGCATTTTAAATTTATTTTAAGGTTAAAAATCATAATTTGCTATTTAATTTTCCTGTCAAAGAGTGTATTATTTATTCTAGACATTTTCTTTCCTAGAAGGGTCATAGATAGAGGTATGTTAGATTTATATAGTAAACTAATATATTGTTATAAATAGTATAATTTTGTGTCTATTATATTTTATTTGTTGCAATTTTAAGTTATGCATGTTTTTTTTCTGTTTGTTGCCATGTTAGGTGATGCAGGAATGTATAGTCCTTCAAATAGGGGCATTTTGGGTCCTACAATGCCAAAAATCGAGAGTGGACCAGACCTTACTAGGTCTAACTGGTTGCCTCACATGCATATGCCTCGTAAGAACTTTTCTTTAGCTTGTTTTGTTGTGATAACCACTTTGACACTTAGCACAATGTTAATGATTGTTTTATTTTTAGGTCATACTACTCAAAATCAGGTGACTGCAACAGTTATTAACAACCAGCAGACAGGAACTTCCACGGCTGGTATGCACAACGCACCCATTCATAATAATCCTGGACAGTTTTACAATAATTCACAGACACCTGGAAATCCAGAAAGGACCCAGGAAACAATCACACAAAATATAGGTATACCTGTTTCATCTAATCATTCTAATCATTCAAATATGTTAGAAAAAACTGAATAGTCAATATTCTAAAATGATGTTTAAACATGGTCTAAGATTTCACTATGTTCCAAAATTAATTTTAGGGAATTCAGGTGATTTTCAAGGAATGTGATATATTCTTATTTATCAAATGAATAATTAATCAATAATTTTATTGTATAAAATTATTTTTTTAACAAAGCTGCAAAAAGAAATGTAAATTAAGATAAATGAGAAAAAGCTAACAATGGGTATAAAACATAGGCAATAATGTAGAGTGTAGAGAAAATATGATATAGTAACAAGTTTGGTAAGAAATTCTAAAGGTGCACAAAACAGTTTCCAAATGCACACAACAGTTTCCAAATAAGTAGAAGCCCGAAGGAAGCAAATGCAACATTACTTCTCACTTCTTACCTATTCTATAATAGAATAATAGGACTTCACAATTAGCAGCTTCTTCATCTGTCATTTAAATATTTTGGGAGATGCTGAGTTTTTAATATTAACCGGAAGTTGGTTGAAGATATTAACACTGTCATAAAAGGCTGACTTTGTTAAAATAGTAGTAGGTTCGAGAAAACAAGATTCTGTTATCCCTCTTTTGATACCGGGAATGGCTCACCTTGAACTTTGATTGGTACTTACAAACGATGCAAGCAATGCAGCAAGAATATGTAAACATGGGAGAGTCAATATCCTCTTGTGAAGAAAAAGTGGTGCACATAAATTCCGGAGCTTAGCCACAGTCACCTTTTCCCCTAGCCCCGAAGAATAAACTCCGGCAACGTTGGCTGTTAGTTATGTGTTATGTTAGTTACGTGAAATTTGACAACTTAGTATGCAATTTTAATGGAAACATGTCGCTTGTTTTCGGTCTACTAATTAATTGGTTTTTTTTTCGGGGTTTCGTTGATATTTTACAAAAATCTTTTGTGAAGTGATTGCCCAGTAGCTGTACGACGTGTTAGTTACTATTTGTAGTGCGGATTCACCATAATATCAGTAAAAAAAAGTGATAACTAGTGAAGCCGGGTGGCCGGTTGGGGTCGTTTACGTTTGTGTAATGGCGGCAGAGACGTCCAGTTCAATTTTATTGATAGTGTTGTTTATTTTAACTTATAGCCGATTTGTAGGTATAACTAAATGAATTAGATTTAAAATTATTGAAAAATATTTAATATATATAGCCGCATAAGTTAGTTTGGAAAGTTGGTAAGTCGCTACCCTTTTTTACATTTATTCATTCATCTAATAAGGCGTTTCACTTATATATGGTATGAATTTGAATTGACCAAGTACACTAGTAAGATAGTGCCACAATGTTTACATGTTATATTATAAAATGGGAATACATATTTATGAATGTTAACTTAATCATTCACATTCATAGATATTCCCAGATTTAATTAAAGCTTTCCCCCTGGGCACCTTTATCCCCTGCAAAATTGCTTTAGTGCTAAGCCACTGAAAATATTTATAAATATATGCTATAAATAAATAAATATATACAGTCTAAAGCTATAACCAGTTTAAAAACTTATTTTTGAACAATAATTACAAAGTAACAAAATATAACAGTATGATATTTCGCTAGGTATAACAAAACAAGTTGTAGATGAAAGATATTTATAATCACAATTCTTGAAAATATTGTTATACACGACTTGATTTTTTTTGTCTGGAATTAAAAGGTGAAGCATAGAAATAGTAATATGAAAGAACCTGTGAAACAAACTTTATATAGAAATTAATGTAAACGTGTGGTGTTCAGCATTCGCATATTTTGACATGCTAAACATAATTGACTTTTACCTAGTTATATAAACAGTGCAGTAATAAAGTGATAAATTGAACTCTAGACTTTATAATGAACATTAAGATCATATGCAATATAAGTCAATATTGATCTGATGGAAACAGTTTTTAGAGATGAGAAATACAAAAACAAATTTAACTTACAAGTTAAAAACTCATCAAGGATTGTGTACAATTTTGGAGGGATATAGGAGGTACTGGTAAAAAGATAATTCTAAATATTCTAATCAAAGATATATTTCATTTTTTAAGATATAATTCCCTGTTTTTGATTATCAATTCATATTGTTTTTATCAGCGTAATCTTAATTAGTTTGGTTATGAGTTCCTGATAATAATCCTGAATGAATGTAGTTGAATAATAAGTATGTATTTCTCTTTATGTACCTATCGAGCTAGGTATATATAATACAACCAAGATTCGATCATTACTTTTTATTTGTATTACTGCACTAATAAAATACTAGACATATTTAACAAATTCCATGTATGAAAATATCACACTTGCATAAAGCAAAAAATCGAAAATAGGGAAATAACAATTACCCTGTTTTTGATTTCCTGATTAGGTTAGTAGAAAGAAATAAAAATGATGGGTTTGAGTAATGAAACTTAGCTAAAAACTAATTATTATTAATGATAGCATGCACGAGTTTCACAAACACAAAACACATTTCAAATTTTAATTCGAATTTTCTAAATATGCTATAAGTAAGTCAAAGTCAAATATGCTTTATTGTTATAAAAAATAAATAAAGATTTGTCATAAACAAAGCTAAACACTAAAAATAGTACAAAGGTATAAAATAACCATTAAAAGAGTTAAAATTAACACAAATGTAAAATTTACAGTAAACACTTACAGGACATACAATTATACAGTGGTAACATAAGAAGTGTATAAGTACAAAGTAAGGGACATTTCATTCAAAATGAGTATTTCGACTACCTGCAACGTGGTGGCGTAAGTATCCCAACGGACAGTAATAACGGGGTGCTCTTTCATATGTGTGCTATTTTTAGAAAAAAATTACTAATGACGCTTTGAAAAATAAAGGTATGTATTAATTTTTAGTTTTTATAATGTTATACTTTGGTAGGCACTTAGGTACATACCATTTTTAGTTTTAAAGAAACACACATCCAAGGCGCATTTTTAGGCATTGTTTCTTCTACTCTACATAAGCTTTTCACCCAGAATAGTATTTAATAATCAATTTTGTTTTGTGAGCCAAAACCTCTGGTTGCCTCCGCGCCGAGGTATATCTTCATCTCCACGCTAAAGCGGCGTTGCCAGGTGTCACTTCGCGGCTGGAACTTGGAGTCGGCTGTGGCTTAGCCTTACAGATTTACCGGACGGTCCTTTTTGGTTAATAAACAGCATTTGAAGCACGTTATTGCTTGCATTTCCTCAGAAAGCAATACTATATTGAAGATGAGACTCCAAGAGTGAATAATAAACCAATTTTTAGGCCAAGATCTTGAAACGTAATCCTAACAGCAAAACAATGCATTTAAATAACAACAATAATAGGATTAATACAGTTTTTGAATAATGTTGAAATTATAATAAAATCTTGTTTTTTTTTATTTCTACTTATTTTCGATGAGCAAATTTAATTGTAAGGTTTGCCTAGCTAGTAAGAGATATTAAATTTAAATTTAATAAAGGTATGTGACAACATCGCTCGCCCATGCCGTATTCCTTCCGTAGACACAGACTCGTTCGACAAATTATAGGCGTGACGACATTTTATACACGGATTCGGATATTATATTTGGGCTCCGGCGCGGCGTGGCGGCGCACAGTGATGCAGAAATTCCTAATAGCGGCAAAAAATCAAAACTTAGAAGCATTTTTTTCTACTTATAATTTAACTCGAATGATTTCTAGTAGTCCATATTTTTAGAATCGTAAAGGGTTTTGAATAAAAATTGGCCCCTCATTAAACCCTGATAAGAAATGATCAATCTTATAACAGTATTAGCTGCTCTTACGATCAAATTTAGAATAAATAAAATTAGTGTGTTTGACTTTGGCGATAAATTGGCCAAAACTGATAGTATCCTCAGAAAGTACAATATGTTTGCAATTGCTTGGTTCCACGCTAATCTTGATTTTGATTTCCCTGGTACTACAAAAGCTTCCAATAAAGGCCTTGATGTAATTAAGAACTGCTTAATCTAAAATCCTTAAGGTAAGCTAATACAAAATGCTCCAAAAAATATGACATAACTTCAAATTCATGTTCATATATTTCATGTTATAAACGACAAAAAGTCATGTACATACGTCAAAAAAGGTAGTCATATACAATATCAATTTTTTTTTTAAAAATAAAACTAAAACTAATAATTAATACAACACTCACACAGATTAAAATTTCTTACTTAAAAATATACAATATACAACTTAATTAAAATACAATTTAAAAATATAATTTAGGTCACCAATTTAAAAAGCTAAAATTTTCAGATACTTGATTTATGTAAAGTTAAAATAGTTATGTACAGAAAATTAAAATATTCATCATGATTATAAAATGCATTTTCTAGTAAAGTTGTCTTTAAAACATCTTTAAACTTATTTAATGGCAACTCCTTAAGATTATTTGGTAAAACGTTAAAATATTTAATTGCCCAGTATCCTGGGCGTCTTTGACATCTCTTTACGCGCCAATATGCTGGTATCAACTTATCCCTATTTCTCGTCCAGTAATTATGCATATCTTCATGAGTGGCAAACAAATGAATATTCCTCAGAATATACAAAAGATTTTCGAAGATGTATAGGGAAGGCAAGGTAAGTATTCGCAGTTTTTTAAACTGGTCCCTGCAATCATCTCTATATCCCAAACCACTGACAATTCTAACAGCTTTCCTCTGCAAGCCAAATAGATGTTGGGTATTTGGAGCATGGCCCCACACAACAATAGCATAGGATAGCAGTGAGTGGAAGATGGCAAAATAGGCTGATCTCAATGCTTGATCAGAAACATTTTCAGAGAGACGACGAAGTAAAAAAAGCTCTTATTGAGTTTTGAAGCTAGAGATTCTAGATGCACATTCCACTGTGCTTTCTGATCCATGTGAACTCCAAGAAACTTGGTTTGATGAACAGGATTATCCACAGCTCCCAGAGTGAACACCATTCTTTCAGTCTTTTCCTGGTTCAAAAGCAGTTTGTTTGAAATAAACCACCTTTCAGCCTTCAACTGTGCATCCCTAGAGCCCTGCAAGGAAGCCTCTAGAGTTCCACCAACAACAGAGATGGTAGTATCATCCGCAAAGAGGGTATACGTTGAGTTCGGATCTACTAAAGGCAGGTCATTTACATAAATGAGATAAAGAATTGGGCCCAGAATGGAACCCTGAGGCACCCCAATTGTTATTTCCCTCTCAGCAGACAACACCCCACCATACCGAACAGCCTGGTGTCTCTCCGTTAAATATGATCTCAGCAGTTGGACACTGTCCTCCTGAAAATCATAGGCTTTGATCTTCTCCAACAGGACTCCATGGTCAACACAATCAAAGGCCTTACTGAGATCACAGAAGAGAACTGCATCACAAGCCCGCTCATCAAATGCATTCGTTATACATGAAACAAGATTCAGGATGCCAAGAGTCGTGTTCCTGCCTTTGCGGAAACCAAACTGCTCACTCGCAAGAAGATTATGCCCCTCAAAAAAATGCAGCACCTGTTCAGCTATGACCTTTTCAAATATTTTTGATAATATGGGCAATAGAGATATTGGTCTGTAATTTTCAGCTTTTTCCATATTTCCCATTTTAAATAATGGAATTACAAGAGCCCTTTTCATACATTTGGGAAAGGTTTTTTGTTTAATACATAAGTTGACAATCCTTGTGAGGGGCACCAGAATCAGATTCAAAACCGACTTTATGACCCTGACGTTAAACCCATATATGTCCCTACTGTTCTTATTTTTAAATTTTTGTATTATATCTCTAACTTTATTAAAACTTACTTCAGAGAAAGAAAAAGTACTTGGAACAACATTGCCCTCTAAAATTTCTAGCGGGTTTGAATCTGACTCTGGCAAACCCCGCACAATTTCACTGGCAATACTCGAAAAGAAATCATTAAAACTATCAGAGTTTAAATTTTTTGCCTCTACATTTTTTGTTTTAGAATTTTTAATATTTTTATTTATAATTTGCCACATGCATTTTGCCGGGTTTGCTGAAGAACTTATAATTATTAGCATTTTTGCTTCAGATCTACGAAGTGTCATGATCAAATCTTTCCAACAAATACCCTTTAGGTTGCCTAACTCTCCTGCTAACCGATAGCTTCCTCTTCAGAAGCTTGATTGAGGTTTAAGCTACAATAGTTAAAGTGCGCCTAAACATATGGTGTGAAATTATCAAAATCAAGACCCATTTCAATTATTGTTTATATCTAATGCAGATCAATGCAAAGTCTTTTAAAATGTTTTGGCGTTATTTCCATTAATAACTATATAAAATATATGTATTTAGTTTTATGTTATATTGTTGACCGTTTTTTATACTTCTCAGGGATATGAAAATAAATATTTTTTTTGTTAGCATTTAAGTAATGTCTATCGCAACTACTTCTGCAAAAGAAAGTAGTTCAAGAATATTTACATTGCCACATCGTCAGTAAAAATAAACTGGACCAATCACGTTCAAAGCGAAATTCAAATACATTATATTGTAAGGGGCTGAAAATAAAATCGTCTGTACTCATTTATTTGTATGCGTACAATAATATTTTTTGCTTTTTTACACTTGTAAAGAATTTTTTTAGAATTATTTTGAGTCTATTAAAAAATAAAATTCAAATAATTTTATTTTTTACACTCGGTACACTCTGTATAGGTAATTCGGTTTTTACGAAATCAAGGAATCACTTATATACCTAGATAACCGCATTTAACAAAAATAATTTTAAAAACTAGTAGTAAGTTTAAAAATGTTTTTTGCCGCCCTTAGCGTTTTTCGCACCACTGTGCGCCGAGGCGGTGTAAAAGTAGTTTCTGCAATTTTCTTAAAATCGTTGTAGTTTCAAAGCGTATTCACTATATTTGTAGTCCTCTAGTATTGAGCGCTGTTTAAAAAAAAAAAAATGTTGAGCCTAAAATGTTTGCCGAATATCTTAAGCTTAACCCATATAATCGGCACGGAGAAAAAGTGGTATACATTTTCTAGTAATGTCTATGGAATTGCAGCGATTTCCAATCAGCGTCATAGCTTGGGCACTCAGCGCCGAAACAACTATTGTCAGATCTGCTGGCGACTTTTTAAGTACCTTCAATGGAAATCCTTACCAAGATTCCAGTTAAAAATCTTACATCTGCAACTATATTAGATAAACTTTGAATTATCTGTTCAAATTGTGTAATTAATATGTCCAGGAGTATACACAAATGTATTTAAAAATTATTAATTAACGGGTGTTAATAACCTTCAGTCTTGAGCTTTTTTCCCGGAGTATTTAATTCCGGATATCCATATTTGGTATATTTAATAGTCAAAAAGGTATTACCTTAGCTACTTAGAAACAAACTTGAATGTAAGTTGAAACTGTAACTGGAGTATTTTTCATACCTGTTAGTTTCGGAGTAATCCAAATTCCATTAACTCGAAGAAAGAAACAGAATAGAAACATACTACAAAAATTATCATTCCAACAAATATAATATTAAACATATCACATCAAGTCATTGAAACTGTTGTCATTGAGATAGTCATCAAATGAATACAACGCCTTTAACAACAAATAACGTTGCACTCTATACATAAACTCCCTCTCTCCCAGTTCCTTTATGTGTATTGGAAGCAGATTATGCAATTTTACATAGTAGAAGTTAATACCCTTCCTGGTCTTTGAGAGCCTGCAAATGTATGCCATAGGGTTGCCAACTCGCTTCTAAAGAAAATCGGGACAAATTTGCCCAAACCGCGGGACAAAGAGGCCAAATTCGGGACAAATTACTTTATATTCAAATTGTAACAAAAAGTCAAATAGCGTCCCGCGACAGATAGCGGCGGGACGCGGGGCATATGCCTCGAAAATCGGGAACTTCCGCGCCCGGCGGGTGAGTTGGCAACCCTAGTATGCCATCCGCGTTTAGGGTAGCATAGTCATGGATGTCACTGTGAGCGGAAAAAGTAGTGATGTTGGTCTTTATGTACATTAGACAATTAAAAATATACAGCAATGGAAAGGTAAGTATTCGAAGGTCCAGAAAGCTATGTCGACAGCAGTCTTATCCCGCAATAACAGGCACGCACCGGCGTTGCAGTTTAAAAACTTTAGTTGAATGGGCGCTGTAACCCCAGACAAGAACAGCGTACGACACATTGGAGGCAAAATACCCATGACAGGCCGTAATCAGCGTTGACACAGACACGCAACGTGAAAACACCCTAATCAAGTGAGTCACGCGCGATAATTTACCACAGAGCCTCAACACATGCTCCTCCCAGCCCAGGTCAATCTCGGATCAAGGAACACACCGAGAAACCTCACAGGGCACATCAGGATTGTTCAGCCTTAATGTGAAGTTTAGGTTCTGAGTCTTTGATACATTGAGGCTCAAGCGATTTGCCAGAAACCAGTTAAGTATATTGGACTGCGTGGCGTCGACAATATCCACCACATGGTCAGTTGGGTGATACTTTAATATATTGGTTGTATCATCTGGGAATAGTATTAACTTTGAATTGTTTTGAACGTTTGTCAGGTCATTTATATAAATTTTTGAAAATAATAATGAACCCAATAGCCACCCCCCTGTGGTACACCATACTCAACTGGCCCCTCATGAGATAGACTGCGATTGTAGGAAACATATTGAGTACGTCCGGAAATATAAGACGTAAGAAGAGATACACTTTTTATGTCAAGGTTATAATATAGAAGCTTCTGCAGCAGAATGTCATGCGACACACAATCGACAGCCTTTGGATGCATAGGTGTCCAGACCCTCCTCCATACCTTCCGTTATGTGATCGGTAAGATTATTAATCACCAGTGTGGTGGATATTTTATTGCGAAATCCAAATTAACCCGGAAAGAATAAGTTATTTCCCTCAAAAAAGTCATTTAGTTGATCTTTTAAGATGGATTCAAAGATGTTATAAAAATAAGCAATAATGATATTGGACGATAATTGGTAACGTCATCGTACGACGTGAAGATTGGGACTACCTTAGCACTCTTAAGGGCTGATGGAAAAATCCCATCATTAATACAAAAATTAATTAATCAGGTTAACGGCAAGATCAGAAGTTCCCTCAGTGTCTTAATAATCTTTGTGTTGTGATCATAGCAGTCTTACTTGTACTATTTTTTAAGCCTAAAAACTTGTCCCTCACTTTATAAAAGGTTGTTGATTTAAAAGAAAATGAATCATTATTAAATGAGTTAGGCAGAAAGTCTTGAAAAATTTTTCCGTAGCTGGTAAACCCGCTATAACCTCATGAGCGATATTTATAAAAAAATTATTAAACGCTTGAGCATTCAATATCTCAGAGAGTTGGGAAGTTGATGACAATTTTTTCAGTTTTGTTACTAATACTTTGAAGGTTCTGATGATAAACAGTAAATTGGCCGTTGCTACTTACACAAAATTTTCGGCTTATTTATCGGGTATATGAAAAGTTGCCCGTTCAAGTCATAATTATCATCTTGTGCTGCAAAGTGTAATTTTCCTACAATCAATAGGTGTAATTTTGAAGCTTTTTTTTTCTAGCAAGCAATTCGCCAGTGTCTCCACATCTCCAGCAGAATGGGTTTAATGGCACCAGCAATGCAGTATCTGCTGGCAGCAATGTACCGTCTGCTGCGCAACCTGCCACAACTCTACCACAAGCATATACAGGGACAGGGGGCACTTGGACTGGTTCCAATACTCTTACATATACACAGAGTATGCAGCCTCCTGATACTAGAAGCCTTCATAATGCTGCTTATTGTAAGTTTATATTATCTCTAACTATTTATTCATTTATTAATGTATTCTATACTAATTCACATTTACAAATAATCTAATAAGAAATGTGTGTACTAATTACAAGTATATAAATATGTAATTCAGCAAATAAGTATTCCATATTTATATCTTATAAGAAAAACTTCTGGCATGGCTTATATCCATTGCATATTCAGATTCATTCATTTAGTGTTTTCATACAACTGAATACTGGATGAATATCTTACTCCTGGTTTTGAATATATTTTTTATATAGTATTATCTCCTTAAATATGAATAAGATTATGCATTTTTTCCTCTAGGGAATCACAACTCGTCTAACCAAATAGGATCAGATGTGAATATAGGTGGATTACTATCTACCCAACCTGCACCAGAATATTGGTGTTCAGTAGCATACTTCGAGCTTGACACACAAGTGGGCGAGCCTTTCAAGGTTCCATCGAATTGTCCTAATGTTACTATAGATGGCTATGTTGACCCATCTGGCGGAAATAGGTTTTGTTTGGGGGCACTAAGCAATGTCCATCGGACAGACCAAAGTGAGAGAGCCAGGTAAGATTGTTTTCCCTAACAAAGAGTCAGACTAGAAATGATTATCTACTTTAGATATCTGTTAACCATGGAAACACCTTAGAATAGAACTTTGTTACAATAATATATGTATTCATAATAATCTGGTAATTTATTCAAATTTAATTTATTCAAATTTAATTTATTTACCCGTTAATCATATACATGATACAAGCGCCCTCACCAAGATCTATATAGGCATAGTATGGAGATTTTTCATATAATGCAGTGGCATATTTTGGAAGAAATCAGTCCACTGTGATTTCTTGTGAAGTGCTCAGTATTGCTTCTAAATTGGTATTTTTTCTTATATACTTGCAACAGAATTTTAAAATGTATATTGCTGATACCATAGGATTGTTATGTTTAAAAATTTCTCAGCAAGATTCTACTGGCTGTAATTCAAAAATCAATCTCATAATTTGCTTCTGTCTAACCAATACTCTGCGCACACTGATAACCTGTTGTAGCTCAGATGTAGGATTGTGGAGAATATTTGAGCCCTTTTTCTAATAAGTTATTCTCAGTGTCTGTAAATACTGTATCTGTAAGATTCAAAATTCTTGGATAAAAAGTGTGATGGCTGTGCTGCTGTATACTTACATCAATAGGTGTGACAGTTTTTAAAGAGTAAACACCTTAACTTATTTAGTAGTATTGTATAAAGTGTGTTCACTATTAAATTAATATCTTCACGATCTATCCTGTCCCAATACTGAAACACAAAATGACCTTCTTTCTTCAAGAGCTCAGTGTAGATCAGTTTCTGATGTTAATGAGGTTGTCCCTTCTTTTGAACTAAAAGCGTAGTTCATTCTGGAGCCAAATCGTGTATGCTTTTTGGATCATTCTTCTGGCCTGTATGGAGTTATAGTTGCAGTAGATTTTCATGTGTTTAGGTGTGATTTTGTTTTTGATGCACTGTTTTAAAAACCAAATATGATTGGAACACTTTTTAGATTCTAGTAAACATCGTCGATAATATACCGCTAGGTACGCCGCACTCGCGTTCTTAATACAATGAATAGTTTCTGCGGTAGGATCCTTGTGAAACATCGTTGAATAATAATACTAGGGATAATTAGTACACTGCTTTTAGATGCTTCAAAATAATTTAATAAGATATTTTTCTCTACATATGTTTTGGCTTGATGAGGCCTTTATCAAGAGTACCTGTATACCAAAATCTAAATTGTTATACACTACTAAACTGCCTGTCGGTATTTTGTTTTTATTACACTGTCAGTTACGCAGGTGTTGAAAGAGCAGGTCAGTTGGTCGTTCGTATTTAAAACGTCTGTTTTTTTGTGACTTTTGGATATCTAAGTACTCCAAAAGGTTCAGCCTTTTGCTTTTTGTGTCGGTGTGTAGAAGTTTGACATTATTCGTATCTATAAAATGGTTATTTTCTATACAATATTTTGCAAAGCCAGAGTTTTTAATATTATGTAAAATCGATTTTTCGTGTTCATTAGTCCTAATATTTAAGTTTCGACCAGTTTGTCCTACGTATAGTTCACACATTTATTTTGTAAACACCAGATTTAGATTGTTTGTAAATTTTGTCTTTATTGTTTATTAGTCTTCTCCCTAGATTATTCTTATTAACCTGAATTGTTTTACAACCAAATTTATTTAATTTTTTTGAAACTTTATCTGTAATTTCCGGAATATAATTGATAAATTTAAACGGCTCCTTTTCTAATTCTAATGTGGGGTTATAAAATTCTAAATCTAAATCTGGTGTTTACAAAATAAATTGTGTGAACTGTGAAGCTGTATACGTAGGACAAACTGGTCGAAACTTAAATATTAGGACTAATGAACAAGAAAAATCGATTTTACATAATATTAAAAACTCTGGCTTCGCAAAACATTGTATAGAAAATAACCATTTTATAGATACGAATAATGTCAAACTTCTACACACCGACACAAAAAGCAAAAGGCTGAACCTTTTGGAGTACTTAGAAATCCAAAAGTCACAAAAAACAGAAGTTTTAAATACGAACGACTAGCTGACCTGCTTTTTCAGCACCTGCGCAATTGACAGTGTAATAAAAACAAAATACCGACAGGCAATTTAGTAGGGTATAACAATTTAGATTTTAGTATACAAGTACTCTTGATAAAGGCCTCATCAAGCCGAAATATGTGTACAGAAGAATATCTTATCAAATTACTTGAAGCATCTAAAAGCAGTGTACTAATTATCCCTAGTATTATTATTAAGGAAAATAATGTAGGATTATGGCATGTTCGCATTGCATGTAGAAATCAGTCAACAGCAACTATCAATAAATGCAATTTTATTGTCAATTTTTACTTCATACCATATCAAATTAATATAAACTGAAAAAAAGCACTAAGAAAATGAGCAATTATATTTGTCTAGCTTAATTTAGTTTATTTAAGTGTCAAGTATACATTCACCGTTACCCAAGAATGAAGAAAGGTGGTTGCATCTGACCAAATTTGCTCAAAGTTATTAAGCATATACTGATTTATTTCCCTATTAAAACATTATCGGACTTTTGTATCATTCTAGAATTGCGATATATCGAGTGTAACAGCAAGTTAATGCAAATTTGAAGTCATTCTCTCAGAAGAACCAGGTACTTTTTTATAGGAGTAATTGCTGTAATTTCGCTCATTTAAAAATAAATCCCTAGCTAAAAATATCGTTGAGTAAAAAGTAACTGTATTCCATCTGATCAGTGTTTTTACTTTTTAAGGTTACACATTGGCAAAGGTGTTCAGTTAGACCTGAGGGGGGAAGGAGATGTATGGTTGCGTTGTCTAAGTGATCACTCTGTTTTTGTCCAGAGCTATTATTTAGACAGAGAAGCTGGTAGGCAGCCAGGAGATGCTGTTCACAAAATATATCCTGCGGCGTATATCAAGGTATCAGTTATTTTTTATAATTATGTCTGATCACACAATTTGTACATCTTTGGTTTTTCAAGGGCAATTATTTGCCTTTCTTGTCAGACAAAAAGCTGATGAAAAACTGAATACGAGTTTCTTTTAGGTGTTTGATTTGAGGCAATGTCATCATCAAATGACTACCCAGGCTCAAACTGCCCAAGCAGCAGCTGCTGCCCAAGCTGCTGCAGTAGCAGGACATATTCCTGGGCCTCATTCTGTGGGAGGAATAGCACCAGCTATAAGTACGATTTTTTTAAAGTGTGCGGCAATAGAACGGCGGTTTTTACAGGTTAATCACGGTTAAAGCTATTGACTTGTTGAACTGTGGCAGGTTGTAGTCAAAGTCATTGTGTGACAAGACATAATTTGGCTACAAATTGTTATGACATCCATATCGCGGGCGGGAAAATCGAGCGAATTTTTATAAAATCCCTGCATTTACTTTTACACGACCAAACTAACAAAAGCGAATCAGAGCTAACCTAACTATTGTACTTTCCCTCCAGCCTTAGCTATGACCAAGTAAGATAAATCGTCGCATTCTATTGGCGCATAGAGTGTAATGTTTTTATTTTCATATTCGCCTTTTTGTTTTAGGCCTTTCTGCAGCAACCGGTATTGGGGTTGATGACTTAAGGAGACTCTGCATTTTGAGACTTAGTTTCGTAAAAGGTTGGGGTCCGGATTACCCTAGACAGTCTATAAAAGAGACGCCTTGTTGGATTGAAGTCCATTTGCACAGAGCTCTCCAACTGTTGGACGAAGTGCTGCATACCATGCCGATAGACGGCCCTAGGGGCATAGAATAGACGTAAGTTTTGATTGCCTTTCTTTTTTATTCGAGCTAAGAAAGCACTTTCGTAAGTGCACTATTTGGCAAAGAATACATTAAAAGGATGTTATTTAATTCATAACTACAGTTTTTTTTTTGTTATTACAGAACAGACGGATTATTGAAGCGAACACTAACGCATATTCAAATGTCGATATTGTATATATTCCGCTCCTGTTCAGAATTATTTTAACTCTTGGAGAGTTAAATCTATCGAATTACATATTAGGTATGAACTATTCATTTTCAAAAATAATTTTCCTAATTATACCAGTATTGCAAATTTATAGAAGCACTTCTCATAAATTAAATGACAGAATATAAGTAAGAATAGACTCACCGTATTTTGTTTCACAAAGGCACTTTTTTGGGACCACAGTCAGATAATAAAACGATCAATTCTTGAATAAACACTGATATACCTCTTCAAACCCATTTATGGTGGTGGCCTTAATATTGTTTTTAATATAACTTTAATTTTCACGTAAGAAACTGTAAAATATATACATATTTCAAGATGTGAGTGACATATTTTCATAGCATCGTGAATGTTATTCGTCGACGGATCTTCTTGAGTATTATTGTCTGTGAATTGAGCTATAATAGGTCTGTAAATCACTTGGTCGTACTTGTATTGTCTTTCATATGTTTTAATCATAGGAATTTGGATGCTAAGTACCTTCAACTGACGTTTTTTAGTCGAATGAAGTGGTGTGAAACTTCGCCCCTTGGCCCTGATGCTGAACATGTTTGTGCTTGACTTATGACATACTTCAATTCTATTCATTGAAAGCTAGCTCAATCAATTTCCGTTGTTAGACCAGGCGTGTTTCGCTGTTGGAGATAATGACGTTTCACCTATTTATAGAGTCCTTTGATTCTTATGCCTTATGGAAAAATCTCTTAATTTCTCCAATGTCTAAATATTCACACGGAACATGGTCAGTACTTTTCATCGTCAGTACTTTTGGGCAATGCTTTTGCGGACGTTATAGTTTCTGACTATTCCTCTAAACTTTTTAGATGCTCGGTAGCGGCAAGAACATATGGAACTTCTATTTTGAACTATACAGGGTCTTTCTAGTTATGGAACTTCGCTATTTCCACATGATCTTATCGGAATAGGTGCGGCGTTTTGTGCTGGATAAGTAATGTCTTCTCGCAAATTCTCTGATGATGTCGTCTAACGGTTCTCTTATTCAAAGATTAGTAATAAAATTGGCTTTACTGTTTGAATAATGAGTTAAAATGAAACATATTTTTAGTGGTTGTGTCTCATTTAAGCGCTGCATGCCAGTAAGTCTATAGGTATATCAAATCACATTTGACTAATACCAATTTCGGACCTCTAATCTTGGTTCTCTTGCTGTTCTTTCAAAATATGTATAACATTTTGAAAAGTAAATTATCTTCAGAAGTTATTTCTAAGGTAAAGTTTATTCCTGTGCGTAAGTAATTATCGATTAAAATTTACTCTCAGCAACTCTGTTATAGCAATTGGAAATAGTTTAATGTATACAAACCTTAAAGAGGGTTTATCCAATTTCGTACTAGGGAGGCAAGTCTGCAAGGAATTATTAAATTTATTTAACAAGAAAATGTCGACTTTACATCGTTTACTCTGTATGTCAGTCAATTACTTATTCCGCTTTTAGTAATAGTAGTAGCAGCTACGTGATCTACATGTTCAAAAGATTCTGTTCCATATACAGGGTTATTAAAAGCTTCACCAGGAGGAGGTGATTTGACACTGCAATATAATGATGGTAAGTCATATAACATTTCACATTACAGCCTGTTAAAGTTTAATTTTCTATATATGTATTTAAAAATCTTACACCGATTATATCGATATTTGGCACATAAGCGAAGCCTATATCATCGTGATTAAAAAGCATTTCAATAATTTGCCGCTAGAAGGCACTACCCGGAAAAAATATATATTTTGCTGTAATTTTTTGGTTTTAACACAAAATGCAAAAATGTATAAAATATTTTAAAGATAATACAAGATTTTGAAAAGGCCACTTTTTAAATCGCTACTAAACTTCGTCGCAAATTGAGTTGACATTATTTATTACCTGGACTTTTTCAAAAAAAAAAAAATACAAATACAATATGAACATAAAAGAGGTAAGTGACCAGACAATTTAATCAAGATTGTTTGATTTAATTTTTTCGACAGCTCGTGTATTAAAGCGAAGTTAAAAAAAACGCGGATTTGTCGTGATAACTCGCAAAAGGAAAACCTGATCGCTAAAAACCACTTGGCGGCCTCCAAGTGTTGCCTTAAAACGTGCCAAATCCCAAATATTTACTCGCAATCGTTTTCGAGAAAAATGAAAATGAAACAATAGGTTTATGGTAACTGAAATCGCTGAGCTAACCGTTTTTCTTTACCTGAATGAGCGTTAAACATCCGAGCGTAGACAGCTTGGGGTGTTACATGTTTAGACACCTCAGTTTTATTGACTCCCCAGGAAAAAATGTATTCTCTATGAACGCTATTTAAAGTTTGTGTAGGAAATATCTATTTTGATAAGCATTCTGGTATCCTCGAGCCAACTCAGCATTACCATTTGCTTTTCCACAGTAGAAATGTATGTCTTAATGTTCAGTATTGAATATTGGAGTATTAATGAGCTGTTTTTTCGAGGTGGCATCCGCTCACCACTAAAATGCACATGTATTCGCAAAATTAGGAATTATTTGAGTAATCTCCAGTGATATTACTGGAATTCAGAATTATATGTAATCTCCAGTGTAATTCTGAACTATTGGTGTAATTCCAATCTTACTTTGGAATAATTCTGTAATCTCCATTACAACTTCAAATAATTCCAATAATTCATAATAATCTCTTGTAATTTCCAGTAATTAAAAAACTGCATTACTATCTGCTGCCAATGAAATCAGCTCTTCCACACTAAAGTTCCTGATATTATAATATCAATTTTAATTGGCCCTACTTTCATTTACTAGAAATTTTCACGAAAGGCAAATATCAGAAATGAATTGCTCACACCCAAAAATTATTACGATACTTATGTACTACATAATATACCAAGTAATAAGCTGAATTATAGGTTTTTTCATGTATAAGTGACCTATTTTTAGTCACATACTTCAATATAAATTTGTAATATTATTATAGTGTATGTTTACTTCATTTTAACTATTTTGTTATTAGTACTTCATCTTAAACAAATAAATAATGAAAAATTATAAATATTTTCAATGTTGAGAACTTAATTGTGCAATCTCGTTTTATTTTTTACCTGAGGTCAATGCCTGTTGATTGAAGCTGTATAGGTACCTATCCATGTTTTATTGAAAAGAAAAAGGGAAACTCGTGCATCAATTACCAATAACTTTTTATTACACCGCTTATGAAAAAACAGACAATAATTTCAAATAATAACATGGTCAAATCATCTACATTTCTTACATATTTTTCATAATTTGCGATTTCGAAGTGTCCATCAAATTGATTGGCCCATAAAAAATTAAATCTTTTTCGACTTCCTAAAGAACGTCTTTACGGGGCCACATAAATTGTCCTAGTTCTTCTTTTAAAAAGTTTACTTTAAATTTATCTCCAATTTCTTCTAAAAGCCGTCCAACATACCATTTCTCATCATAGTACACAGTAAAGTATTTCTCAACTTCAAATGACATACTCGAACTATTTTTCGTCTTTTGATTAGTCATACCTCTTACTCTCAAGAGCCGGTCTGACGAAAGTCGGCCTTCTTTTGTTGAAAATAGCCAACATAATGTTGATTTCCGAACATTGATGTTTTTTTCCTTTAATTGGACCTGAATGAATGCACCTAAATTCCCTATATTTTCATCTAAATACTTTTTCAGATTCAAGTTTTCAAAATCGTGAATTTTTTTCAGATTTACCATATCATTTTTAATTTCTTCTTCTTCCTCTGAGTTAATTTCTTCCAATGCACTATCCAATTCCACGTTTATTTCTCCTGGCGTTTCTTCAACCTGGCGACATCCACCACTCCCAGAGCAATTTCTTCATCCTGCACATCCATTTTAATTTCCAAGTCTATTAGGGCCTGAGACTCAGCTGTTTTTTAAATTTTCTGGAGGCCCTCATCCTTCAAGATCCTTATGTTACGCATTAAGTTTTCGCCTAATCCGGAACTATCGGTTCCATTTGGGAAAACGAAGTTGGTGCCTAAAAATATTCAAAAGTATATCCGAGGGTATATCTATGCAGTAGGTGTTCAGGAAATTGGTTGGTAAATGGACTAATCACCGAAATGTTTCTTATTAACAAAAGTTTTACAATAATTTTTAAAAATACATATTTTTACAAGCTAGCAAACAAAACATTTAGGAACACCTCTTCATGTTTTTGTGATAAATTCTGATATGAATGCAGCAACAAAAACAAGATAATAGGTATTCAAATACTTCCTCCTAATAGCCATCATCATGATATACATACGTTTTTTGAAATAAGAAATAGGAGTTCTATAATATCAAAGTTTCGTCGACATAAAATTACCTGTGTCTGCTGTGATGTCATTCAAAAACTGAATTCTGTGCTTTCTGTTCAGCAGGTCCAACATGTCGAAATTAGTCACAGTAGAAAATGTACTTGTCATAGATCTTGTTTGACGAAAGAATTTTTCACATGGTTGACTGCTCATCACCGATGGGACAAACCACTAGTTTGAAAGTCATTTTGATGTTTTTTTTATAAGCAGAATCATTGCATGGGCATTTATTTCAACACATGTATAGGAATTCAAACTTTGCCAGTTATTATTGAGAGTATACTTCTTGTTTTTCTTGATCCACATCCGCCACAATCTGAGGAAAAATGTAGAATACCACAAAAAGTATAGTCTTTTTGCAGAGGTCAATGTCTTGTTAAAAAATTAATCCAATATATATCTTGTGATAATCAAAATTTGACGAGTTGCTTTGGCTTCAGTATTATCTTTAAGGGCCTCAGTGACCAGTGATGATGACATTTTGTTGATTGCTTCGAAATTCATTTTGTCAGTAGCTAAAAATACAAATATAAATGAATGTATAAATTCATTTAATTAATACCAGCATTAACTTCTTACCTTCTAAATAACTCATGCACAAGAAGTGCACCTCTCTGGAGGTGTTTGATAGGCCTTCGCCGATTACCTGGGAGGCGTCTACAGTGAGTCGCCTGATACCCTCCCTGAGCAGGAACAATACAGCTCTGCTGTTAACGTTTTTAAACAGCAGAAGTACCCCATCCCTCCGTCAGTGTATGATAAGTTGAAAGTCACTCCGGCGGAGATCCGCAAAGCTCTCAGTCTTTTGCCGAGAAATAAAGCTCCCGGCCCGGACAATATTCCGAACTTAGTCCTGAAAAACTTGCCTAAAAAATAAATTATCCATCTTATGCATATAATTAACGCAGTAATCAGGCTGCAACATTTCCCGAAATCCTGGAAAGCAGCGTACGTCATACATATCCCTAAACCAGGGAAAGATCTCTCACTACCTTCGTCATACCGGCCGCGATCTCTCTGCTGAACACCCTCGGGAAGGTAGCTGAAAGGCTAATCTTGCCGGGGATTAGTAAGGAGGTCGATCGGCTTAAAATCTTGCCCCCTGAACAGTTCGGTTTTCGCGGCCGGCACGGCACCGTCATGTCGGCCGCGAAAATCGCAACTGACGTTTACGAAACTTTCAGTGCGAGACAATCAGTGGCATTACTGCTATTGGACATCGAGAAGGCGTTCGACAGGGTGTGACACGTGGGGTTACTGTATAAACTTCTAGCGAAGCACAACCTTCCGCTTCACATAGTATCCTTAATCGCGTCATACCTTGCCGAACGCACTTTCGTTGCAAAAGAAGATAAACACACTTCTGCGAGCAAGAGACTCCTCGCAGGGCTACCACAGGGCACAGTATGGTCGCCGCTGCTGTTCAATCTTTATATTGCAGATATTCCGTCTCATCCCGAAACCAATAAAGCCCTATTTGCCGACGATACGGCAATTTACTCCTCGTATCCTATAGCGGAAGTGGCGGAGTCAAGATTAAGCGAGCACATGAACGTGCTTGTTCCCTACTACGAGAGGTGGAAGATCTCCCTTAATGCGAACAAAACAGATCTCATAGTGATCACACGCAAACGAAGGGATATAGATGTTACACCTCTCGTAATAGGCAACACACCTATAATACCTAAAGCTCAAGTAAAATATCTAGGTATCACGCTTGATAATAAATTAAATTTTAGTGGGCATATCAAGGCAATAATTAGCAAAAATGCGGCCATAAAGAAAGTACTGGACTTGCTAGTGGCGAGCAAGTCTTACCTGAGCCCCGCCAATAAGCTCGTCTTGTACAAATCTGTAGTAAGGCCTGTATTACTACACGCTGCTCCTGTGTGGTGCTCGGTGGCCCACACACATAAGCAAAAAACTTCAAATAATTCAGAATAGCTATCTGAGGGCGGCGTTTTCCTTGACTCTACGCGACCGCGTTAGAACCGAGGATCTGCATGCCAGGCGTTGAATACGCCGAAGAATACATTGATGGCCTCGCATGTAGGTTCTTTGAGCACCAAGTCAAGGGATCGCCGCTCACTGCAAACATCGCAGATAAACGCTACGAGCCCGAGCACCCCATTAGGCATGGTACTATATACAGAGAGCTGACTTTATTTTACAAGCAACTAAGGCCGCCATAAGCCCAATTCAGAAGAAACATTAAATAATACCAATAACAACATTAATCTCACCATTTTACCAAATTTAATCCAATTTTCGAAAAACACGAAAGATGAAAATACCAGGAGAACAGGAACACTTCGCCTCCGCCGGTAAGTGTCGATCCTGCCGCCTGGCCAGCCACTCACCGTGTTCGGACACGGGGGGGGCGGGGCTTGTTAAAGGAGCTGCACGTACTATAAATACGCAGCTGCGCCTTCTACATTGACGAGCAGCAGCAGTGACAATCGACGAGCGGTCAAGGCGACACCGTATCGTTCGATCTCCGAGTCAACAGCGAACCAAGCGAAAAATAAGAAGAAAGCGACAGAGAAAAGCAAGAGAAGGGCACTGTCATGGCCGACGGCAACGACGAGCCCCCCGGGGGCAAGATACCGACCCGCTAAGACTACGAAGAGCTAGTCAAGACCAACGTAGGCCTCCACCAGGACCTGGAGGCTTCCAAACTCAGGTTAGCGAAAGCCATCGAGCATTTCGAAGCAAAACTCAAAGATCAGGACAAGATCATCGCTGCTTTACAGGAGCAGCTAACAAGGTACGGTAAAAGTTCTGCTAAAACACCCAGCAACATCACCAACACCTCATCATCACCAACACCAAGGATGGACATCTCTAACTCCTCGGAGTCTTCGGACAATGAGGAGTTCTCTACTGTAAATAAAAAGTAAAGAAAATCGTTAAAGAACAAACCCAAATCTCAAACCGATTTTCCTGAACTTCCACCTCCTAAGTTTCCTAAAATAAATCCATCCATTACACCCAAACCTAACATGGTCGAAGCGGCCTCCAAGGGCTCCGGCCCTTCCAAGGACGCTTCGAGCACCAGGTCTCAACAAACCGCTAGCACATCTAAAATGATCACCAAGCCTAATCTAAACGCTCAAGGCTCTTCAAGCCAAGATAATAGCGCTCCAAAAGTGCGTGTGCCTCCGATAGTTCTTCGGGACAAGGCACGATATTCGAATATAGCCAACTACTTCAAGGTTAATAAAGTCAATTTCGGGAAGGCTGCGGTGGTGCCGGAAGGAGTCAAGCTCTTTCCGGACACGCCAGCCGACTATAGAGCGATTTCCAAGTATTCCAAGAAATCCCATTTCACTCCTATCGTTTCCCCGAGGAGCGAACACTCCACGTTGTACTACGTGGAGTGCTCGAGAGTTGGGGAGTCGAGAAAGTGAAACAGGAATTGATCAACTTAGGCTTTCACCCAACAAACGTTGTTAGGTGGTATAGCAAAGCGGGCAAGCCTATGCCGTTAGTGCTAGTTATACTACCTAACAATGAAAAGTCAATCTTCAATATAGAGTTACTTGACAATATTTCAGTTAAAGCAGAGAGTCAGCGCACCAAAGCACGCGATACACAGTGCCATAGGTGCCATCTCTATGGTCACTCGGCATTTAAATGCCAAGCCGACCCCTTATGCGTCCGGTGTGCTGACTCTCACTTAACTAGCGAGTGCCCCAAGGGTAAGGAGAGGTTGCCGGACCCCAAGTGCGCCCTCTGTGGAGGCGCACACACGGCAAACTATTCTGGGTGTGAAAAACACCCTAAAAACATCCGACTCAAGGCCGCGGCGGCCTCTCCTGACCTGAAGGCTAAACAGACACCTCCAGCTAGCTTCAAGTGGGGCTCACAAGACAATAGTAAACTGACAGCTCCGGCAGCGCCAAGTATAACAGTTTAATCCTCAGATGTTTAATTTAGCATGCACGCATGTATGCAAACGTTCATGCAAAACATGCAGCAACAGTTGCAGCAATTCATGACACCTTTAATTAATAACAACAAGAATGCCAGTAAATAGATTTGACCCGGCATTTCTAACTGTGGTTACGATTAACATAAACAACATCAAAGGCAAAAAGCCTGAAATTCTCGCATTTTTAGAGAATAACAAGGTTGATGTGCTTCTTATACAGGAAACGTGGCTCAAAGGCCAGAGGTTTACGATGCCAAACTATCAAGTATTCCGAAACGATAGAGTGGGTAGAGTCGGCGGCGGTACAATGATTCTTGTGAAGAATTGTTTCACTGCCTGGGCTCTGCCTGGTCCCGACAACAACACCGTCGAAGGCACCTATGCGACGATCAAACTCATGCATGGCTTTCTGACATTGGGCTCGGTGTATTGCAGTCCGTCTGCTGACGTAACCGACCAGAGCCTAGCTGACTTACTGACGAACGACAAACCGACTCTTCTAGGTGGCGACTTGAATGCCAAACACCGCGAGTGGGGTTGCATTGCCAACAACACCAGAGGCATCGCCGTAAGGCGACAATCGCAACATCTTAACTACGCGGTTTTGGCACCAAGGTCGCCCACGCATATCTGGGATAGGGGCGCCCCCGAAATTCTTGACATTTTTCTAGCCAAACATACAGACATTACGTCGACACCGATCGCGATTCCAGCCCTATCTTCCGATCACCTCCCTGTTCTCATTGAGTACGGTAATCCGCGCTCAAGAGGACAGGGCACGGTGACAAATACTTATCATAACTGGCATAGGCTCCAGAACATACTCAAAGACTCTCCTCCTATAGACGAACCAACAGACGTTGACGCACTGGAGAGAGCAGTAGACACACTCACTGAACGAATTGTACAGACAGTAGCCCAAACCTCGGTCACGAAAACATCAAAGTTTTCCAAATACGGGAAACTTCCGCCTGAGATCATGTCCTTGATTCGCGAGAAGAATAGACTCAAGAACTTGGCACACCGGGCTGGAGATCCGGCGGTCAAGGTCAGAGTTAACGTTCTAACTCAGCGGGTCAAGGATGCGATCTCGGACAAGGTAAGCGAGGAATGGACTACAAAAACTCAAAATCTGACACACGAAGACGGGACTGTGTTCAAACTGACCAGAGCACTGACCAGAGGTAGCAGAAAGCCGCTACCTCATATAACTAACGACAATGTCACTTATACAAACCCACAGGACAAAGCTGAACTGTTCGCAGAGATTCTCTGCGAACAGTTTAGCGAAAACAATGACGGTCACACGACCAAACATGACAGAATACAACGAACAGTACAGATATTCGCGTCCATGCCCGTGGGCGCGAATCAAGTTCCAAAAACCGCACTGACTGACATTCAAGACATTCTGCGGGAAACTAACCCACGAAAAGCCCCAGGGCTTGACTCTATTACTAACGTAACACTGAAGAAACTACCGGACAACATACTCACGGACTTGGCAACAATAACTAACTCAATTATCACTCTTGGCCACTTTCCGAGCGCTTGGAAGAAGGCCAGGGTCATTCTGCTGCAGAAAGGTCGCGAAAGCCCTAATAAGGCAAGTAGCTACCGACCCATAAGCCTTCTCTCTGGCCTTGGCAAGGTGGTTGAGAGGATAATACTCGGACACATTAACAAATTCATAGACAATACGCAAGCCTTACCCCCGGAACAGTTCGGTTTCCGGGCAGGGCTAAGTACTACTAACCAGACGGTACGACTAGCCTCTGACATCCTCAGGGGCTTCAACAAACGTTGGCATACGGGTGCAATATTCCTGGATGTCAGAAAAGCCTTCGATAAGGTTTGGCATGACGGTTTGATTATGAAAATGATAAGACTAGGCATGCCAAACCAACTAATCAAGGTAACTCAATCCTACCTGCGTGATAGATCGTTTATTGTGGCCTTGGACCATGCAGAGTCACAGACAAAGCCTATAAGGGCAGGTGTTCCCCAGGGATCGCCACTGTCGCCGGCTCTCTATAACATCTTTACTCATGACATCCCCAAGACCCCTCTAACTAAATTATATCTGTTTGCGGACAATACGGCGCTAACAGCGGCGTCGAAGATTCCACGAATCGTCCTACTACGACTTAAGAGGCATATCAACCTTCTAGAGATGTGGCTGCGGGACCGGTAGATTAAACTGAACCCGGGGAAAACCCAGGCAGTCTTCTTTTCCAAGTCCCGTTTAGCCACCCCCGAAACCACTGTTAGATTAGCCGGGTCAAAGATAACCTGGCAAACGAAGGCCAAATATCTAGGTCTTATATATGATAGGAGGCTCAACTGGTCTCTAAACACTAAGAGAACAATATGCAGAGCAAATGGCCAAATAGCAGCGCTATACCCGCTGCTAAACATAAAAAGTAAATTAAAAATCAGGACTAAACTCCTAATATATAAGTCGTTTATCAGATCGGTACTAACGTATGTGAGTCCCACCTGGAGCATATGTCATAGTAACCAGCTCTCCCATTTACAGAGAGTGCAAAATAGAGTGCTCCGGATCATTTTAGATGCGCCCAGGTTCGTGAGGGGGTCTATAGTCCATCGTGACACTGGCCTCGAATCATTCGAACTCTCGACTAATAGGCAACTATTACGAGAGAGTTGAGAGACTGAATACTCCAATTCTTAGGCAGTCGCTGACCCCTTCCCGCCCTGGTAGCACCTATAAGGTGCCATACGACTATGTTAGGTTCCACAACTAACACTGACACTCACACATGTACACATCCATCAGTACACACTACTAAACACAATACATTCGCTACACGATAGCAGAATATAACCAGATCTTGTAACATGCGAGAAGCAGCCTAGTCATGTCTATTTATAGTAGATCACACAAAAGAAGTTATAGGCATGGCCTGACTTAGATCCATAACAGAAACATCTACATTGACATTCACACTTGACTTCCAACCACGGAAACATCCGTGTCTCCGCAGCCTGATCCGCGGGGCTGAAGTTGTTACAATACAGGAGCAGACATATCATTAAGTCTTTACTTGTATATAGTAGTATTAGGTCTATGTTGTACATAATGTGGTGTCATTTTATCCTATGGTCTCCTGCTCCATGAGAGCATTGAAACAAGGTTTTTCTCAAGTTTTCCTTGTATAATTTCTTGGTAATTAAACAACAGACTGCAAAAAGTAGTATAATCAATATAGCTCCGTCCATCAACTTATCTGTAGCGATTTTGTAGGGAATACCCAGGGAAAGATCGAGCTACCCGTAGCACTGCTACACCTAACTTATGAATAGGGTAACATTAGCCCCCTAAGGGCGTCGTGTCCTGTTGGCCACGGTGTTGACCGAACAACGCCAGGCAGAACAACAGGCCCTAGTTTAACTAGCACTAAGGCGGATTCATATTTTAGGACATGCTGTTATATAGTTGTTAATAATGAAATAAATGTATGATGATGATGATGATAAGGTCTTCAATATGAGCACTAGAAACCAAATAGTTACCCATAGGTAGTTGTTTTGAAAATCCGTGTTTTAATTTTTGTTGATATATGGATTGTGTCTTGTATGACAACTTTCGAGGTAGCCTAAAACAAAATATTATATTTTATATTTCAATAATTTTTCAACTGATTTGTTGTATACCTGAAAATATGGGGAAAACGGTGAATCATGGGCAAATATCTGTTGAGTGCCATTCTCTTGATTTTTTTGATTATTGCCAATTCCAGCCATAACTTTCATAGCCTTTAAGCACTTAGCATCGCCATCAGGAGAGAAGCCTTCAGTAACAATTCCATATTTTCTTGTTTCCTCTTCCAAGTACAGCCAACGTTTTAAAACACCATCAGAGTAGAATTTGTTGTCAGATCGAAATATGCTGAGACAAAAGGATGGAGCTTTATCTGCAAGAGGTTGTGCCATAAAAACATAAACATTCCTGGATATTGTTTTGGTATTGAAAGCAGTTCTTACATCTTCAACAGAATTAACTGTTGCTTGATTTGGAAGAGGGAATCCAGTTTTTGTTGATGTTTGAGAAACAAATCCTATCATCTTATTCTATGAATAATTGAAGTTTGATCCTCAGATATGAATACTCTCATAGGATAGTCTTTTTCTGTAGGAATGTTTTTAATTCTTCAATCTTTACTTCCCTCTCCAATGTCTTAGTTACATTTCCAAATGTTCGATAGTGTTGATATTGAAGGCATTGAATTTAACATATTTAAGGTTTTGACAGCAAGTCTTCCTGATGTTAAGAATATGTATAGACATAATTCTTTAAAATTTCCTTCAAATCTGTTTTGACATTTAACTGTGACTTTTGAGTTGTTGATTACATGTCTGTTGAACATTGCAAAGAATGAGTTACTGTCATCTTGGTTACCGTCATTACTATGATTTCTTGACATTTCTTTCTCTTGTTGATTGGCCTCAATAAACTTACTGTTAATGTCAAATTGCTGGGGTACTACTTCTTCCTTCAAGATCTGATGTTCCTCTTTCTTTGAATTAGTATAAAAATCAGTAATTTTGTTCTGGTTTTCATCGAACGACATCTCCCTGCTTATCTGTCTTTTATACTCCCTGGATTTTAAGTTTTGAGGAGTAATTACTTTGACATAACTATTGACTGCATCTTCAACCTCCTCTATGTCCTTAAAAAAATCCGAGGGAATATCTGACATGCTGCTCTTGAGGGACGTTGTAGCTAAAAGGTTATCTTCTTCTATTCAATTTACTATAATCACATCACTATGTTCGAGACTATGTTCGTCTGCGAGTTGGTTGGTGGTTCGCGGCTTAAAGTAATATTCGACGTCGCGCAATGACCGGCAAGGTGACGGGCGCAAAAATGCGGGAGTTTTAAAAATGTGGATTGCTACCTCGCCGCGCGGAATTGGAAAAACAAATCTCAAAAAAGTCGAAACCGCGCTCACTAATAACTATAAAAACATTGGTTTATACTATAAAATAATCCCATTTACTAAATAGCAATTGAATATCTGAGGAAAATAATTCGTTTTTTCCTTAATAATATGTTTTCTGCTGGTTCAATTCACTTTTAATAGATGACAGTAATGTAACAAAAATAATAATTCTTAATATTTCACAGTAATTCTAGAATCATTCCAGATAATTCATAGTAATCTCGAGTAATTCATAGTAATCTCGGGTAATTCATGGTAATTCTGAAGTAATTCAGATAATCTGTAGTACTCTCTAATAATTCAGGGTAATTCCATTGGAATTCCAAATAATTCGGTCATAATGAACTTGTATTCTCTAACGGGCATGCCCCCTCGCATTAAAAAAAAATTAAATCTAACAAAATTACTTTCGATATATCAAAGCACATTTAACTGTCTGCTCTGACATAATCTGAAGTATTTGTTACTTCCGTACGGTACTTGATTTTTGTTTTAAAAAAGTCATATAATTTAACCTCGATTCAAAGGGTTTTAACAGCTATCACTTTGCATTATGTGCTAAAACAGAAGTTATGGCAAAGATGCATTTTTGGATGCAGGTAGTGTCCTCCAGCGATGAATCATCGGCATGCTTTTTAATCAGGATAATTTTAATCACCATAGTACATGTGTAAAATATCAATCTAATCGTGTAAGATTACAAATATAAAAAACGAAGTTTGACGGTGAGTAACTTGAAAACTCCTACCTTTTCGATTTTTATGACACTACCATTATTTTGCCTCGTGGAATCACCTCAAGTTTCGTGAAGCATTATAGAAGCGTTATCTCTATCTTAATTGGCCCCAAACGCTTAACTCTACATGCCATAACATTTAAAAACCGTGCTCAATATTTCAAAAATGTGCCTCAATCTAAGTTATTTGCACAACAATAATTTGTATAATACCTTATTTTTTGTGAACTAACTTAGTGTAGTTTTTGAGTGTGATTACTCTTCCTGATATACTAGAAAAGAGTTCCTTAAAACATTTAGACGTATTCAAGATAGTTCTATATTTTATCACAAATGTTTTTTAGAATTTTCAAGCAGAAATGCAAAGTTCAAAGATATAAGATATTGTAAGAGTTCCTTGGTCTTTATTATTTTTATTGCTAACAATGTATCATTAAATCCATGTGTCGTAAATTAAAATCATTTGTATTATGCGTTCTACGTAACTCATGCCTGTGAGAAATGGCATGTCAATCAATAAAGGCACATAAAAAGTCCTTATTGCAAAAGGTATATTAGTGGGCTACAATGCTAACATTTTAAGCAATTATAAAAATGAAGACATTAAGGTCTCCTTTTTATTTAAAATTGAAGATGGCTTAGAATAGCCCACTTTGAGGGAGATATTGATATTGGAAATTTAATTTTTTATTGAGCTGTTGCAAGTTGAATTTGCAAATGATATATTTATTTTTATCATGCTACTTTATGATAAGGAAATATATATTTTGTTCTTTCTCAAATACACAGTGGGAAACATAAGGATTTGAAGGAACAATAATTTTTTGTTGTCCAATACAAATTATTATGAGATAATCAACAAGGAATCCTTGTGCCATTTTAGTTGTAACCAAATAAGCCAAACTATATTTGCACCCCATTTAACAGTGTATAACAATTAGGCTGTGATAAATTTAGTTTTTAAGATTTTTTGTATTTCTCTAGTGTGTTAACAATTAGGCTAAGTATTACGTAATATGCAAAGGTTCAATTCTGCATTCGGTTACATATTAGTTTTTTTAAAACAAACTTAACTCAATGTCTTAGATTAAAAAAAGAAACATATTTTTGCCATTTTGAAAACTGCATCTCGAAAATATGGGTTTTCAAATATAATTTTTCTCTGTATAGATTCCTTCAAACGTTTTGGAGATTTTAGGAACTTATTAAGTAATTATATGTAATATGAGCAAAACAGCTTAAACAAATGACAATTTTATCATTGTAATTTTCCATATTTTTTGTTCAAAGTTTCTGATAGTTTTGGTTTGAAGCTTAGATAGTGAACTGGCTATGTAAAAATCATTTCAGCAGTTTATTACTATCTATTTATTTATCTTCTATGTAAACTATATTATAAACTTAATGAGTATATAAAGGTCAAATGAAAAAACTTTTATTGACTTCAGCTACAACTAATTAACAAACCTAATTAAATCTGTCATAATGCACTGCTACCTATTCATTTGATGACTATCTCAATAACAGTTTCGATGACTTGATGTGATATGTTTAATATTGTTTTTGTAGCATGTTTGTATTCTGTTTTATAATGTTTTTTTTTATATATATATGAATTTTAAAATGTATTTCGAGTGTAATTTGTAAGTATAGACAATTTTAAAATGGATTTATGGGTGATGTTTCTAGCCGTGACTGTTTACCTTGTAAACTTTCATGTTTTTATATTTTTATTGACGTGTAAAAGCACTCCGTGTAATATTATGAATAAAATTCTGATTTTGATTCTTAGAAAATATGCCGTGTCGGTGTGTGGTACCGCTATCAATTTTATGGTATTTCTTTTTTTAAATAAGAGGTAAAAAGCAAACTTTCTTTTGTTTTCATTAAAAAAACTAAATGACAATATAAAACGTTGAAACCAACTTAATTAATAAGAATTTTACAAAAAAAAAAACAATATGAACATTAAAAGAAACTCAACTATTACCTCTTCTAACGCATGGGTAGCAAGCTTTTCCTGCAAGTCTCAAGCAAATGGGTTTTTCGATTCTCGTCAAACATAAAAAATCTTCCTTTTTGATCTATGGGGTCATTGGTAACATGTTTCTTTCTATTTCATCATTAGGACCTGATGGCCCTGACCGGCATTGTTTTCACTCATTTGCAATAAAACAGAGTTTTATCCACAATACCGAAACAGAATTTTTGCACTCGACGCGCGTTTCGCTAACCATGTTAGCATCATCAGGAGAACTAAAATTAAAATCTACATAGCTCTCTTTTATACTACTGTTTGCTTAATCAAGCGGAACTAAAAAGAACCAATGCTGGAATCCCGCCAGTCACGCTTGATCAAACAATACGATGGACTATACGGAATAGGCCCTCTATCACTATTTAAACTATTTTTACATTTAA
>MU184931.1:53138-127955 GCA_016904865.1 Pissodes strobi
TATACTAAATTGGAGAATTTGCGTTTTCATGAAGCTGTGTTTACATCGGACCTAAAAGTGGATTCATTACCCTCATATTTAACAACGAAGTTACAAACGATGGTACCAACTATAGACCTATTTCACTTCTTCCCATTGTTTTAAAAATTTTTGAAAGGTGTATGGCGTCAAGGATCACCAAATTTTTCGAATGTTATATTTCGTACAAAATAGAAAGAACCTAATTAGATATTTTCCAATTTGTTTCTTCTATAATAGGGGCTTTTGACTACTCCGAGTATACCTCTGCCACATTTTGTAATCTTAGCAAGGCTTTTGACTGTGTCGTCCATGATATACTGTCAGTGGCGGATTTACGATTTATGGGGCCCTACGCTACGCAATTTTTGGGGCCCCTACGTCCTACTTTTTATTATTATTTTTTTTAATACAAAAGACAAAATAAAACAAATATTTTCATTTTAGAATTTACTGTTAAGTTAAAACAAAATCATAACGAAACAAAATAAAAAATATTAAGTAAATAGGAAAACTATCGATGATATCAAAACCTTTGATTCGTAATCAAATAACTTAAAAGTAACTTCAGGTACATTCTACATAATAATACACAAAATCACATAAATAAAAAAGGAACTAAGTATAGCATTAAAGATAAAGAAAATAAAATACAAACATTTTAGACAAACAAACAAATAAAAACTCAAAAATACTAAAACAAAAATAACCAGTTTTCTTATAGTTAAGAAAGAGTTTTCAAAACTACAAAAATATAAAGTACTAAAGTACAACAGAAAAAAAAACTAGGTAGTAAGGATATACCTATATGAAATATGAACATATATGAAACAAACAAAAATCACAAAAACAAATTCTTTTTCCAATTTTAATATCGGCAATTTCCTTTATTGCATCATCGTAATTTAAATTATCAGTCAAATCACTTTCCAGTGAAAGTATTCCCAAAAATTGCAATCTTTTTTCTGCCATAACAGTTCTATATTTATTTTTTGTTATTGTTAATTTGGAAAAGGAACGATCCGCTTCGCAACGAGTTACGGGTAGCGTTAAATAGTTATTTGTGTATTTAGAGCGCAAAGTAACGGATTGCCGCTTGAGAAAGAATGTTACTGCGCGACGCGTAGCGGAGCGCAGTAATCTTTCGAAAACGGCAATCTTACTTTGCGCTCGAAAAACACACAGAACTTTTTCTACAGCCGTATTTTTTTAAATTAAATCCACATTTTTCTATATACTTATTCTGAAATTTGCGAATGACTGTCAGTTTTGGCATATTATGTTCGGGCTTCGGGCATATTTAGAACACGATTGCCAGCAACAAACTGTAACAAACGCACGACTGTCATTTATTTATCTTCGGTTTCCATGACCATTCAGCACACTAGACGGAAAAAGTGAGAATTTCCTTTTCCATGTTCGCGCTAGAGCGCAAAATAAGGATCCACGGCATTCGCCGATTTTGCGATTTCATTTGAATTTAGCCTATTTAGTTATTTTGCGCGCGGCTGTAGAAAAAATATCTTTACGGTGGTGTATAAATTGGGAAATACATCTATCATTTCCTTACTATAGATGACAATTAACGTTGTTGAGCAACTCGTGTTTTTTTTCAGGGTTAAATATTTTTAAATATTGTTTGAACTGCAAGGCTTCGCTAATGAGTTCTTCTTCAAGATCTTCGTTGTAATATTCTAAGAGTTTTTTAAAGCCCCCCCGCATTAATATCATCTTTTGAGATATCCCCTATATGAAATAAACATTTAAATTTAACTGTTATATCTCGATAGACAGAACTTCGGCGATGTAGGTCGTTTATCAAAAAATCCAACAGCCTGTTGATATGCTCAACTCTAAATTTAACTTTTTCAATAAACATAGGCATCTCAGTTTCCTTATTAACTAGCAATATTTTTCTTTTGCGTTTACTGGATTCAGCAAGTTCTTTTTCAACATCTTCGCTTAGTTCTTTAGCATTTGCTTCCAATTTATCAGTTTCTGATTCAGATTTTTTTTCTGACGTCTTATAAAAATTGTTTTAAAGAATCCAATAAATGGTATCCTTCTTGTATATCCAAACCAGGCGATTGCAATTTGGTATAAACTTTATTAAAGCGCTCTAGAGCTTTTTCCCAAATTAATGTGGCTAATTCTAATTTAATCATCTTTTTGTATAAGTTTTTGGCTTCGTTTCTGCAATCAGTTTTTCTCTTTCAGCTATGTAAATATGTTTTAACGATTTTAAAATATCATCGTATCCAATTTTAAGTTCCCTGCTAACAGCTTCATAATGAGCACACCATCTTGTTATACTTGATACAATATTCCATCTAGGGGGTGACGCGGAGAAAAAAAAACATAAAGGGAATGGATAATACCAAAATAATCAACGACTTCTGGAATTAATTTTACAGCTTCGACCCCCCACCAGGTTCAATGAATGTGCCGAACCAGGTATAAAATCTGCAAACTTGTTTATTGACTTAAAACGAGCCTTGACTCCATTATATCGACCACTCATGTTGGCTGCGTTGTCGTATGACTGTCCTCTTATGTTTTGCAAAGAGAGAGACCACATTTATTTAAAAATGCAGATATTTCTTGAAACAAATATTCTGATGTGTGATTTTCAATGTGAATGAAAGTTAAAAACCTTTCGTACAGCAATCCTTGATAACAATATCAATCTTACAACAATAGCTAGTTGGTCAAGGTGTGCTAAGTCCGGTGTAGAATCTACAATTATAGAATAGTACTGAACATCATTATTATTTATTTGATCGATTATAGCTCTTAATACTTGCTTTCCCATTATAGCAATAATTTCTTCGTACGTAGTTTTGGACAAATAGAATACCCGTTTTTCCTGATGTAGGTTGGCACTTTTTTAAATGTGCTTGCAAAAAAGGGTCAAAATCTGAAATTAACTCAATAATTCCCATTATTGGGTGAGCCCCATTTTTCTTCATGTCCTCTTAATGATAAACCTCTTTGGTACAAATATTTTAAGAATGCTACGGCTCTTTGCAATACTTGGTAAAAGTGGATAATTTCTTTTTTGGTCTGTTCTTCTAGTTCTTTGTCGATAGTATGTTTATTTGTCTTTCTTGAAAACCATGTTAAAATTGACTGCTTGTGACCTTTACTTTCCTGGTGCATATCCAGTAACAGCAAAATATTAGACCAACCGTTAAGTCCGGTTTTAAATTTTGATTCTACCTTTGAGAACACTTTACACGCAATACAATAAACCAATCCACTACTTGGTGAGTAACATAACCATTGTCTTTTTATCTGTTGTCCATTCTTTAGAGTCTTTGAAAAACAACTATTAGAAAAATATCTTTTATGCTTTTCGCATGTAATTTCAGATTTAGTATATCTATTATTATGGTCATAATTTTGAAAATATGAAAAATCTTTTGCTAGGCATAATTTAATTACATCGTTATTAATACAGTCTGGCCATAAAGCTTTTGAGCCGTCATGCTTGGATATGTATGGCATGTTCCCGCATAGGTGAAGGGCTGAAATTTTCAGGGGATGTAGCCGGGGTAAAAAGAAGATCCTGGACGAAAACGGGACCCCATCCCCCCCTCCCCCCTGCTATTTCAAACACCTCTACAATGCAAACTGCAAAACTCAATAATAAATAGAAAAACTTCAAAAATGTACCTAACGCTTATCGACTCAAAATTGCTCTATAATTAAACCACCAAAAAACAAATAAATGGGGTTTTGTGCTCTATAGACATAATAAAAAGAATATGCCGACGCGTTGCCCGTTGCGACACGATTTGTGCGACGTCAACACAAAACAGGAAACAGCGTTGTCAATTTTAAACTTTTGCTCGAAGGAAATTACTTTGTTTATGCACTCTTTACGTCTTTACAGTCTTTACTGAACGTTTTAATAAAAATGATAGGTAAATAGGTATAGGCATAAGTTTTTGTATGTAATAATGTAATTAGCTTTTAGTGTGTAGTGTGTCGTGAATATAGTTTCCTGGATTTTAATTTATTATACTTATTATTGGAGGGGAGGGTTAGATTTTAATTAATTTAACAGATTTTCTTTAATAAATTTGGAATTTAGAGAATATCCTTCAAAGTAAGGTGGGCCCCTGCGGGGCCCCCAGGATGCCCGGGGCCCTACGCTGCAGCGTACTTAGCGTACCGGTAAATCCGCCACTGTATACTGTTGAAAACTACTCGCTTTAACTTTAGCCAGGATAACATTTTACGAGAGAGGGCAGAACCATGGTTTGTGGCAAACAGATTCTTGCTTAACTCTGGTAAGACAATCCTGTTTTTCTCCACCGCTCGGATACCTAAGGAACTGAATCGATAAAAGTCCTTGGCATCTAACTCGACGGTGCGGCGCGGCGGTGTTCGTTGGGAGAAACATAATACTCAATTGTACAGAAAACTTAGTATACGCGATTACCGTACGGGAACATAGCGCAGATACTAAGACGGTGTTTGCGATGCAGAGGAGAGTTGTTAGGGTTTGGTTGGGTATGGGTTAGGGAGATGACTGTGGTCGGGTTTTCGCTTCGGCCGGTCTCCTCTGTCTTTAGACCCTGGTATACGTGAAAACACAAATTCAGAAATATATTACCCATGATTCACCGCATGCACAAGGAATGAACACAACTTAGTGCCCATCAGTTTCTGGAGGTTGAAGAGATGTCGGGCTGACCCAGGGCGTTTTTGTGCGCATTCATTCAACAAACTGCCAAAAACGTTGAGAGTGTTGCCCGTGTTGCAGTCCAAAGACATATTACTCAGCAAAGCATTTTATTTTGTTCAGGAATTTTGAGTGATATGTCATTATTTGAGTCAAGCCAGTGAATTATTGTAATTTTAATGTGTAGATTAGTTATATTTTACAATGAATAGTTTCTGCGGTAGGATCCTTGTGAAACATCGTTGAATAACTAGTACACTGCTTTTAGATGTTTCAAAATAATTTAATAAGATATTTTACTCTACATATGTTTCGGCCTGATGAGGCCTTTATCAAGAGTACTTGAATACTAAAATCTAAATTGTTATACCCTACTAAAGCGCCTGACGGTATTTTGTTTTTATGCAGTTGTTGAAAGAGCAGGTCAATTGGTCGTTTGTATTTAGAACGTCTGTTTTTTGTGACTTTTGGATTTCTAGGTACTCCAAAAGGTTCAGCCTTTTGCATTTTGTTTCGGTGTGTAGAAGTTTGACATTATTCGTATCTATAAAATGGTTATTTTCTATACAATGTTTTGTGAAGCCAGAGTTTTTAATATTATGTAAAATCAATTTTGTGTGTTCTTTAATCCTAAGTTTCGACCAGTTTCTCCTACTATGCAGCTTTACAGTTCACACAATTTATTTTGTAAACACCAGATTTAGATTATTTGTCAATTTTGTCTTTATTGTTCATTAGTCTTCTCCTTAGATTATTCTTATTAACCTGAATTGTTTTACAGCCAAATTTATTTATTTATTTTTTTGAAACTTTATCTGTAATTTTCGGAATATAATTGCTAAATTTAAACGGATCTTTTTCTAATTCTAATGGAGGGTTATAAAATTGTTTAGTTAAAATGTTCTTCTGTTTTTTCTTTATTAATTTGTCAATCAATGCGATCTTATAACTGTTATTAATTGCAATCTGTTTGATAATGGATATTTCTTTTTGGAAACTCGCCGAGTCTAGGGGAAAGCTGAAAAGTCTATGGATGAGACTATGAAAAGCAGAAAGTTTTACTTGCCAAGATTGGTTATAGTCTTTGTCAATTATTGCGTCTGTTGTTGTAGGTTTCACATATATAAAATTTAAGCGAATCTCTTGTCTTTGTAATCTTTATGTCCAAATAGTTCAAAATGTTGTTAGATTCTTTTTCCATGGTAAATTGAATTCTATTGTTTAGGGAATTTAAAAATGTTACAAAGGTATCTAAGTTTCTGTTGGTTCCTGTAAAGATGCAAAATATGTCATCCAGATATCTACCCCCAAAAAATATATTTCTGATTAATGAATGTTGGTATTGAATAAATGCTGTTCAACATCAGCCATAAAAATTTTGCAAATAAAGGTGAAATTGGAGAGCCCATTGGTAAACCATTAATTTGTTTGAATATTTCATAATTATACTGGAAATAATTTTGATCTATACATGTACGAATTATCGATTTGAGATCGCTTTTTTCTTTTACTAAATTATCAGATTTATCTATTAGTCCGTTAATAATACGTAAAAGTTCATTTAACGGTATGGAGCTAAACAGACTTTTCACATCAAAGAAAACCAATATTGCATTATTTGGAATTTTTAAGTTGTTTTTCACTTTATCAATGAAATCAAAGGTGTTTTTAAGTGCATACTTAGAATAGAATTTAATGAATTTTGGTAAAATGTTCCTAACGAATTGACTTAATTTGTAACATGGAGCATTCACATATGATACTACTGGTCTGACTGGGATATTATCCTTATGACTTTTAGGTAAGCCGTAATTCATAAGGATAATATCCCAGTCAGACTAGTAGTCTCATATGTGAATGCTCCATGTTACAAATTAAGTCAATTCGTTACGAATATTTTACCAAAATCCATTAAATTCGATTTTAAGTATGCACTTAAAAACTCCTTTTGATTTCATCGATAAAGTCAAAAAGTAAAAAATTCCAAATAATGCAATATTGGTTTCCTTTGATGTGAAAAGTCTGTTAAGCTCCATACCGTTAAACGAACTTTCACGTGTTATTAACGGACTAATAGATAACTCTGATAATTTCGTAAAAGAAAAAAAGCGATCTCAATAATTCCTATAAGTATAGATCTAAATTATTACCAGTATAATTATTAAATATTCAAACAAATTAATGGTTTACCAATGGGCTCTCCAACTTCACCCTTATTTGCTGAGATTTTTATGGCTGATTTTGAATAGCATTTATTGAATACCAACATTTCATTAATCAGAAAAATATTTTTTGGGGTAGATATGTGGATGACATTTTGTATCTTTACAAGAACCAACAGAAACTTAGATACCTTTTTAGCATTTTTAAATTCCCTAAACAATAGAATTCAATTTACCATGGAAAAAGAATCTAATAACATTTTGAACTTTTTGGACATTAAGATTACAAAGACAAGAGATTCGCTTAAATTTGATACATATAGAAAACCTACAACAGATGCAATAATTCACAACGACTCTAACCAATCTTGGCAAGTAAAACTTCCTGCTTTTCATAGTCTCATCCATAGACTTTTCAGCTTTCCCCTAGACTCGTCGAGTTTTCAAAAATAAATATCCATTAGCAAACAGATTGCAATTAATAACGGTTATAATATCGCTTTGATTGACAAATTAACAAAGAAAAAACAGAAGAACATTTTAACTAAATAATTTTATTAAACAATTTTATAACCCTACATAAGAATTAGAAAAGGACCCGTTTAAATTTTTCAATTATATTCCGAAAATTACAGAAGTTTCAAAAAAAATTAAATGAATTTGGCTGTAAAGCAATTCAGGTTAATAAGAATAATCTAGGGAGAAGACTAATGAACAATAAAGACAAAATTGACAAACAATCTAAATGTGGTGTTTACAAAATAAATTGTGTGAACTGTGAAGCTGTATGCGTAGGACAAACTGGACGAAACTAAATAAATATTAGGATTAAAGAACACAAAAATCGATTTTACATAATATTAAAAACTTACTTCGCAAAACATTGTATAGAAAATAACCAAGATACGAATAATGTCAAACTTCTACACACCGAAACAAAAAGCAAAAGGCTGAACCTTTTGGAGTACCTAGAAATCCAAGTCACAAAAAGCAGACGTTTTAAATAAAACGACCAACTGACTTGCTCTTTCAACACCTGCATAATTGATAGTGCAATAAAAACAAAATACCATCTGGCGGTTTAGTAGGGTATAACAATTTAGATTTTAGTTAGTATTCAAGTACTCTTGATAAAGACCTCATCAAGCCGAAACATATGTAGAGTAAAATATCTTATTAAATTATTTTGAAACATCTAAAAGCAGTGTACTAATTATCCCTAGTATTATTAGTTATATTTTAATTATATTAATAAATTGTTTGTACAACTTGTTAGTCAAACTGTATGTTTCCTAATTTTACAATAATTGTTTATATTCTAAATTAATTTTATATTTTAACTGAATTATTTTACATAATTAAATTTTTGGAATAACTTTTCCATGCTCGACTTGTGTACTTTCATCAATTTTGACACCAATAAATTTATTATTGTTATTATATACCTTTGATTAATAATACTAAGTATATTATTTTATTGATCTCTCTCACAGGCATATCCGCACATCGTACCCATTCTCAAGAATAGTTTTAATGACCTCTAGAGAGTCCAATCATTTATTTTCAAGTGAATACTTCTTTGGATTCATGAGAGTGAAATGGCCACGTCACGACATGGTTTTAAAATTTTCGTCCGGCGTTACGAAAAATATTCCTATCACAAGATGATCAACTTAAAGTGTACTGCATCCACGCATCGAAACAAAGAGCAAAATATTTACATACTGATCGGACCTAGTATTGGTTTCAAAGCGGCTACGCCGAGCCTAGAGCCTCCGACCCGTTCAAGGATCAATTTTGTTCAGAGAAGGAAGAGCAAGTTCGGCACAGATGACGTGAAGAGACGAAGATAAAAGATGGTTATCCCATGCTAGGGTTTGACTACAAGAGTCTAGGGAGCAGGCAGAAGGAGCTGTATTTCACTTTTCGCATGGCCCTCCGCTCGCTACGGGGGCTCAAGAAAAGGAAACTAACCAGGTGCTAACCAAACCTAACTCAAGACATACCCAAAATCAAGAAAAACTGTTTGCTAACCAAAACTAATCCAACACATAGCTCCGTCTCTCTGTTCCCTAGACTCTTTTGGTTTGAATTGTGGATTTGGGTTCATAAGTTACGTTATTAAGCTCATTTCGATAAGCAAGTATTCACTTCACTTGTTACAGGCGACTTTTTTTTTAAATTTATGGATTTGTATAAGTTTGCATGTGTTTCATAAGCATTAAATGCTAGCAATAAATTTTATTGGGAAGCGTGAACGTTGTAATTGGCGCATTTCGATTACTGCAATGGAATCGCGGCGTCAAAATTGCACCGTGAGAAGCTATACTGCTTTGGATATTTTTTAGCGTTTAAGCTTTTTAGTGTAGATCTCAGACTCGCTCGTGCGTCTCAGGTCGTATGATAACTATTCTAATCAGTGTTAGTCTTATGGAAGTATATAAAAATATAACGCATTTATTTCTGATGCGGGCACCTCTATATATGCATCCTTTAAAAAGCATAGACTTTCAAACTCCAAAACTTCTTAGAATTTTTGGAAACTGGAATTCTAATGTCGCCTAAGAGGTAAAATTTGTTTTATTTTAAATCTTTACATTGAATGTAGGCATTAAGACTTAAAAAGGAAATTATACACAATCTCAAACAAAATCTCACCTAAAAATAGTTCTCATTGGTTATTTCTGTTCACCTTACTGTTATAAAATCAACAATTAAAATAAATAAGATTTTACATTGACACTGACATCAACAAGACTTCACATAACAATCTAATTCTTTCGTGTAATTTGACGTTTTAAAATTTATTTGGCTTTGCCCTGGGCAGCTACAGCTTCCATCGCTTTCCTGACAGTTTCTGGATCTCCCAAAAACTCCAGACTTTTGATTGGTTTGAGATCTTCATCCAGAGTGTAGACAAATGGAATTCCAGTTGGTAGATTTAGCTTCATGATTTGTTCATCACTCAATTCTGAAAAAAAAATCTTTTTTGCAGATCAATATATAATAGTTTGCATCCTTGCATATTGTAAAATAGAAAATAAATATCATATATTTTAAATTAGGGTTTCCAATCCGGGATCCCCAAATCCCGGAAGATTTTTTCGTTTCGAAAATCCCAGGATTAAAAACTCGGGATCCCGAAAATCTCGATTTTTTTAAATGATCAAATTTCAATCTGCTTGATTCCTTTTTTCTTTATCCGCGTGTTATTTTAGCTTTACCCCGATAATTTACGTATGTAATATGTTACAGACAGTACCACCTTTGTGTGTGGAAGCTGCTGAAAAGCCTTTTCTTGAGTGGTCTCATTTGCAAACAAACTCAGATCACGCTTAAAGACATGACTCTAAACGCGTTGGTGTTTCTAAGGGCATATTTAATTTTTACACAGCAAAGCGCAAATGTTTAAAAGTCATTTTAACATTTTGATAAAACTTTCCTCAAGCTTTATGTTTTATAACCATATTGATATTTTACTTCTTAATTTTTTTTTTGTATTTTTTAAAGAAAACGTTCTTTTGTTTGCTGTATTTCTTTAATTTTATTAGTTTTATTGCTAGTGTTAGATCTTAAAAAATTATTAGGGTTATTCCCGGGATCTAGTTTTTTTTTGTCCCAGGATCTCAAAAGGGGATCCATATCCCGAAAATTGGAAATCCTACTTTAAATGTGAGATAAACAATATAGGGGCGAAATTTTCAGATTTCTGTAGTAATAGTAGGACTTTTGATTAGTGCAATGGATTACCATTTGTGAAGGAGAATTGAAACAGAAATGATACTAAAAAAATAACTGTTATAATATGGCTAGGTATAGGGAGCTTTTCATATTTACTGATGAACCCCTGACAATGTTTTAATGTTATTAGTGGTTTCATCATTTTGCATTTTCAAATTCAGCAGAAGAATGGACTTGGCTGATGGATACATATTTTTAGGTGGAGGATTTCTCAAAACATGTAATCAACAATAACAATAATGACCGACATAACCTGCTTCAACATATTTTTAACTGCTTGTGCTTAGGTATTTTTTATTAATTGTATTTTGGTTCACATGTTTTAATGTTATTAGTGCGCTAAACAATATTTTCAACATATCATTCCATACGACTATACCTTTTGCCAGTGTTACACACTGGAATATTAATTCATCTGAAAAAGTCATCTCAATGCTTTTGCTAGAAATTGATGCAGTAACTTTTTTTTACAGACAATAGTGAGGAAGTTAAACTTTGCATTATTTTTGTTAATAAGTAAATAAACAATACAGATAGTTTTTTAATGGACACAAAAACTGGTAGATGCCTCCTCATCACTGTTGAAACCAATCACACCAAATCAATGGATATAAAAAAATACCCATATTTTGCATTAATTTTGATAAAGCAAAGCCAATACAAAGCCTTTTGATAAGCTGGATTGAATATTACTTATGAAAATTAATTGCTCGGGCAATTTACATGGAAAACTGTCTGTCTTCATAAAATATTTTTATGTATAATACTAATATGCAGCATATGTGGATGTCTAGACATCCAAAAATTACTGTAATAGCTAGTATATGTTCGTTAAACTGAAAAACATGTAATTAACTTAATTATAATTACTGAGTTATTGTGAAGATAGCCAATCGGGAACTTGCATAAAAATTAAATTTGAAAAATATTACTCACAAACATAATTTAATACTATTAAAAGAACCACATTTCACAAAAAAAAACTATTTTTTTATTTTCGTATAATAAATATAAGCAATTAAAAACTGCATAATTCAAATTTTTCTTGTAACGGTTGTGACGTCAAGTAGCTCGTTTGTCGTCGCGCCTGATGGACGGCAGAGCAGGAAACGTCTTACCTTCCATTATTATTATTAATATTAAAGCACAGATTAAAGTACAAATCATCACGAATTATACCAAACATCCTGATAATTCAACGACAAGCAGTAATAAATGTATATATTTTAATACTTGTGGCTGCCGATGCCACACTGCCTTCACTGACATTTTAAGATAATATGTCAATGACTGCTTTCCGATCGAACGAGCGGTGTGACGTCACGTGTCGTTTAAAATGAGTAGCTTGCGGTCACAACTCTAATTTTTTATTGCAAATTAAATATTGCGATTTAAGGGCTGATATTTGGTGTGTGCTGTCTCTATAGGTAGGCAAATATATTAAAGAAATAAAAAAAAGATGTTCAAGTTCCCTATTATAATCAGAGAAAAACTAACTTACGGTCTAAATGCTTAACAATTCCTCTCAAGCTATTGCCATGAGCAGCAATGAGAATTTGCTTTCCAGCCTTGATTTGAGGTACAATGGTCTCATTCCAGAATGGTAATGTACGCTCAATGGTCAATTTCAAGCTTTCAAATTTAGGGAATTGGTCAGGTGCAGGACCATCAGCATATCTGGGATCTTTGACAATTTTATCATAGTAAGCATGATCTGGCTCCATTGGTGGAGGAGGAATGTCAAAACTTCTACGCCAAATTGCCACTTGTTCATCACCATACTTGGCTGCTGTTTCTGCCTTATTTAGACCAGTAAGGCCGCCATAGTGCCTTTCATTTAGCCTCCATGTTTTAACTGTTGGAAGATCAGTCTGGCCTATCTGGGTAAGAATAGCTTGGAGGGTGTTTTGTGCTCGGGTTAATACTGATGTGTAAGCAACATCAAATTTATATCCCGCATTTTTCAAAGCAACTCCAGCACTGACAGCCTCTTGTTTGCCTAAATAGTAATGAAATGTAGTAAATAAACAGATGATTTTGTTAATTAATACAGATTTTAAAACCAGTAAGTTTGACGAATATAAATACTGAATATATTCAAATATGAAAATCAAACCGGGTATAATATACTATGAGCATGGCATGATAGTATACCAAAGACATATAAAAAACATTAATTTTATATATCTTTGTAGTATACCCAGTTTTAGCAGTAACCTACAGGAAGGTCGGACAAAGGTCATACATAAAACCTACCTTTTTCACTTAAATTGGCGTCAAACCACCCACAAAAAAGATTTTTTTCGTTCCATTCCGATTCGCCGTGACGAACCATCACAATTTTGTAGGGTGCCATTATTATTTTCAAAAAATATGAGAATATATTCTTCGATATGCCTCTAGGACTGGAATGCCGCTTGTCTATGTCTATATGAAAATTTCTTTCCAGTGTTGCCAGAGCGGCAAAGCCAAAAATCGCTACAATCTGGTGTGAAAGTCGCTACTTTGTCGCTACTTTCTTCTGACGCAGACAGAGGCGTTGTATACTAAAAAAAAAAAAAAAAACGTGTTTTTTACAGAATAGGATTTTTTTTATTTTGCTGCATAAAATTGGAAGGGAAAAATAGTTAATAAAAACGTAGGAAAAAACAAAATAGTGTTTTCACTAAAACTAACAACATAACACACAACACATCAAAAACTAATTTAATTAGTCACTACCCAATAAGAAAAACGTTGGACAAAATACAAAACCGATCATTGTAGTATTTTGATTATCATGTATTAGTTAAAGATTGATTAGCAGTTGGTATAAAGTATACTGCCTATAGCAGAAGGTAAATGCACTAAATTGCGTTTAGGCAGACGAACACACAAATTATGGAACATGGAATATGGAATAAACAAAAGGTTTTGAACAGACCGATCGATTTCGGGGAAGTCCCGGACCCCGGGCCACAACTGATGCGATCTAATCCGAGCCGAGCCGATAGAGCAGACATGACAGTGGCTCCCGGTCCTCAATTATAATTTGAATATCAAGATAAATACGATAATTCCAAATCACAAAACAATGATTAACAAAACTTCCTAACCTAATTCAAAATTCGAAAAAGTCGCTACAAATAGGCTTGTTTTTGTAAATCGCCGCTACGTCTCACCGTAATCAAAAAGTCGCTATTTTCGCGACAAGTCGCTACGAATGGCAACACTGTTTCTTTCATTTCAATTGTATAATTGTAACATAACCTCAATCCTCTACTCTTCCTTTAATTTCTTAATAGTTTCTGTACCAAAGTGGAACGATTTGCCAGCTGCGGGGTCACGCCAGGATTTGCGTTTTAATATCCTTTACAGGCGTAGCCGACTATATCAAAATCGGTCTCTCCGATTGATCGATCCGCATGGCCCTCCGCTCGCTTCGCTCGCTATTGGGGCTCAACAAAAGGAAACTAACCGGGTGCTAACCCAATCTAACCCAAGACAATCCCAAAATCAAGAAAAAAATCTATTTAGAAACATAATCTTAAAAAAATAATAAAAAAAGCAACGGGGGTTCGAACCCGTGCCTTCCAGGTGGGACCCAACTATCTAAACCTCTAGACTACGAGAGCTCTCGCGGCAAATTGATTGCATCACGAAGACATATTGTAATACGAGATGGATCGACCAATAGGAGAGGCCGATTTTGATATAGTCGGCTACGCCTGTAAAGGATCTTTAAACGCCCAGGATTTCCGTCTCTCAGATTTTGACGTTTGTTTGCTCCTCTCCTCACGCACATATTGTGCGAAACAACAAAACACACGGTTGAAAGAGAGAAGGATATCATGCTAGAACTCAATTTTATGTTATTATTATCGTTGTTAAAATTTCTTTATTCACAATTAGATTCACGTTTAATTGTAAGAATTCGCATCATATCAAAGGTTCTACTAACCCAGACTGCAAAAGCCACAATTTATAGTCAAGAAACTGTGTCTTGCTAGATGGTCCACATTAACGGATTTTCCTACAGTTATTGAATTTTATTAATAGATTCAAATTTTAGCAAGTACTAGGAATGCTGAAAGATACGTGATAAATTACTCTTAAATATGTTCTCTCGTATATGATTATTTTCGATAATTTAATTTATAAGTAGGAAAAGTCGTAAAAAATAGAGACCGGAACCTCCATTACCGTTCTGATAGGAGGCAAAACTACTGTGTCCAAACAGGTGCGTATCCCATTCCATTGAAAAGATGTAATACTCCAGGGAAATAAGGTAAAAAAAGAGGCCATCTGCGGAATTAGGCCGAACAAGCTGAATTTTTGCAGAGACCTTCGTTTTGATGTTCCAATGAAGCACAAAAAAATCTCATATGCCTACCCGTGTGCGTCTTGAGATATCGAAGGTCAAAGGTCATGAAAATCGGTTTTTCGCGAAAATCTCGCTTCCAGCGCATCTGACGTCGTAAGAACCTATAACAAAACTTACGTAAAATAGTATTCTCTAGAAAATTGTTCATATGCATTTTTTTCGTACGACCAACCGTTTTCGAGATATAGCATGATAAAGCGGGAGCGCGCATTCGTAATAAGTAGTACTGTATTATACGATCATCTGCAAAAATATTTTGAGTATGAATTAAGTCCATATCCAACATCACTATTTGACAATGAGGGCATGCGAAAAACCGGAAAATCAAAATTGTATAATATGATGGAGCCTGTCAATGAAGATAATGTAACCTACGTCATCGATGGTGGATTTTTGCTACATCGTGTCGTATGGAACAAAAACGATACTTTCTCCGACACTCTGGATAGATATGTTACATATTTGCAAAGGCATCTTGGTTCTAATATAATTGTTATATTTGACGGATACTCAGACAACTCTAGAAATATAAAAACAATGGAGCAATTAAGACGAAGCACTGCACTGTCTACATCTTACTCGACATCTTATGAAGTTCGCTTTGATGCAACAATGATTGTGCCAGTCACCCAAGAAAAGTTCTTATCAAACCGATTCAACAAAAAGAATTTTATTGAAATGCTTAACTACAAGCTGCCAACATTGCTACAAAACAAGCCAAGGATGATGCAGATGTTCTAATCATCGAAACAGCCATGGAAGTATCGGAAAAAGAAAGAACCGCCGTCATGATTGGAGAAGACACTGATTTGCTTGTTCTCTTAATAGGACGAACTCAGTCACATCACCGACAAATTTTCTTAAAGAAAATTGGCAAAGGGACTACATCAACACGAATTTATTTGTCTAAAAGTCTCGACAAATATCGTCTTAGCAAAGAACATATTTTGTTTTTGCATGCCCTCACTGGATGCGACACTACATCGGCACTATTCAACAAAAGAAAACTTCAGGTTATGACAATATTTGAGAAACATCCCGATTTGACTCACTCGGCTCAAATATTTCAAGCAGAAAACTGCCCGCCAGATACAGTATTTCAGAACGGAAAGCATTTTCTGTTAGCTATGTATGGTGCTCCACAAGATGAAGTGAACCTTGACAAATTTAGATACACCCAATTCATTAAGGCTACACGACATAATAAACCTGTTTAATTGTCATCCCTTCCACCTACCAGTGAAGCAGTTCGACAGCATATTTATTGGGTCTACTACCAAGTACAGATTTGGCTAGGGAAAAATCTACGACCCGAAGAATGGGGTTGAGATTTAAAAAATGACATATTACAGCCGAAAACAACACTACTGCCACCTGCTCCAGACGAACTATTAAATACAATATTCCGTAATTGAAAAAAAAGTGCGCAGTGCGGGTGTAGAAAAGTCGGGCTGCCATGCTCCAAAGTTTGTGGTCAGTGTCACGGACAGGTATGCCTGAACCCGTCAACAGAGTTGCAAAACATCGAAGACTTCAGTGACCTTGAGCCTGAAGAGGTTTTGCCAACAGACATAGAGCCAACAGATATAGAGGAAACATCTGACGAAGGTTATGTGTTGATGGAGGTGCTAGTGGAACCCGACGGAGACGAGAATGGAGGTAACGAATCGTAAGGCGCGTAGCGCCAGGTGCAAAAAATTATACATTAATGTTAAAAAACTTTTCCTAAGATCGAAAACATGGATTAGGCCTACTGGGGATACCATGTCAAAAAAAACGCGCCTTGCAGTCTACTTCAAAAGTGGTGTGGAAAAGAATGTATTTTTTTTTATTAATTATTATATATTTTTTTATAAATAAACAAATTTTTAACGGCTTTAATAATAATAATTTAATTTTCCAGTCTAACAGATTAATGAAAATGCTTTTATATTTATAGGTCTACAGAATAATACAGTATAACCTATTATGAACGCGCGCTCCCGCTTTATCACGCTATATCTCGAAAACGGTTCTTCGTACGAAAAAAATGTATATGAACAATTTTGTAGAGAATACTATTTTACGTAAGTTTTGTTATAGGTTCTTACGACGTCAGATGCACTGGAAGCGAGATTTTCGCGAAAAAACGATTTTCATGACCTTTGACCTTCGGTATCTCAAGACGCACATCGGTAGGCATATGAGATTTTTTTGTGCTTCATTAGAACATCGAAACGAAGGTCTCTGCAAAAATTCAGCTTGTTCGGCCTCATTCCGCAGAGGAAGTTTTATTTCTCTGGAGTATAAACGCGGTAGAGCAAAACTCTCTGAACTAACTAACAAGCGTCTGGCGATCGGGCGTAATTTTCGATGCCACATGCGCAATGGCAAAACGAATAATAGATATTTGCGCATGTGGCATCGAAAATTACGCCCGGTCGCCAGACACTTGTAATTAACTAAGGAGGGCTAGAAAGAAGCCGTCCTTAGAACTAACTCGCCTCTAGTGATCCGGTATTTTAAGCCCTCCTGACAATTGGGTGGGGCTTACAGCGCGTGTTTACTATTTTAAAATATCTAATATTTCACTTCACGCGTGGCCCTCCGGTCGTGTCGCTTGCTTTGCGGGCATAACCAAACAAAATTAACAAACTATTGTTTATAAAGACAATGCTCCAACTAACCAAAGGCATGCCCAAAATTAAGAAAAAAACAACTTAAAAAAAATTGAGCGGATATGCTAGTACTCGAGACACTGATGTGTAAACATAGCCTATATCGACATCATCGACATGAAAATCTAATGCCACCTTAGGCCGCGTGACGCATGAATATTGGCAACCCCTTATTCAAATCAAATTCAAATTCAAATTGTTTATTCATGCTTTTATACATACATAGCACTTACACACGTCAAAGTAGAAAAAATACATATAAAGCCTTAACTAACCTAAAACCTTACACATTAAAAACACTTAAATTATTTTAAAATAGTCAAAAGAACAAAATTTGGAAGTCACAAATTTAGTTTAAAATGTCAAACATATTACAAACAACAAATTAAACTTGCACTTGTGCAGTTTACATCCTTGAGCCGGGCCCGAAGTGGCTCTATAACAATCCAAACAAAATTTCAATCATTTGTGGAGCAAAAGGCAATCAATTCCAGGGTAAGAATGAATCCTCCACAACAATATAGAACATATTTACAACAAATTAAAATTCAGTTAAAACAATTAAGATCAGACAAAAATTCATTCGCCGAGAAATATGCACTACTGAGAAGAAAACTCATTACTTTACTTTTAAATGCTATTATCGGTAGCTGTTTTACATTTTCAGGTACTTTGTTGTAAAAGTGAATACCTAGATGATTAGGCCCATCCTGGCAACGTTTTAACCTCCAACAGTTCAAAACAAGATTTTATTTGTTTCGGGTATCATGGTTATGTATGGAATCATGCGTTGTATAAAGAGTGATGTTATTTTTAATGTAGCATAAGGTTTCCAAGATAAAAAGTGATGGCAACGTTAGTATTTTATTTTGTCTAAAGGCTTCCCGGCAGTCATCCCTATATCCCAGACCCGCAATCACTCTAACTGCCCTCCTTTGAAGACGAAAAACCCTCCCCGCCCCCGCAGCATGTTCCCAAGCAATTATTGCATAAGAAATGTGCGAGTGGCAGAGAGAGAAATACGCCTGTCGGAGGACAGTCTGAGACACACACTCACCCAGGTTACGCAGGATATAAATATTTTTGCTCAGCTTTGTAGAGAGCTGATCAGTGTGTGCATCCCACCGAAGTCTGAAGTCTAGGATGACCCCCAGGAACCTTACAGAGGTTACCAAGTCAGTCTCTGGTATTGCCCTTGTTGAAAAAATCATGGATTGAGTTTTGTCCACATTAAGGAAAAGTAAGTTTGAACTAAACCATGCTTCAGCCATCTCCTGTGCCTCCCCCGACTTTGCTTTAGCCTCCTCCAGATTTGCATGCTTATTAGTTATGGCAGTATCATCTGCAAAAAGAGTGTACTGTGACGTAGGGTCATAACCTGGTATATCATTAATCTAAATTAAAAAGAGCAGTGGTCCAAGGACTGATCCTTGGGGAACGCCCACAGTTACAGTACCTCTCGCAGACTCAACCCCATTCACTTTGACTCTGAGTTCTATCCATAAGATAGCTCTCAATCAAAGATAGGCTAAAGTTCTCGAAGTTGTAACGCTGAAGTTTTTTTAAAAGCAAGTAGTGAGAGACACAGTCGAATGCCTTACTTAGGTCACAGAAGACAGTTGTTGTATAAGTGGATTCATCAAAAGCGTTTAGAATATTTGAAACCAAATCTAAAATACCTAAGGTGGTATTAAGGCCCTTTCTAAAGCCAAACTGACTGTTAGTAAATAATTTATGGGTTTCAAAGAAATGAGCTATCCTGGCAGCCATACATTTCTCAAATATTTTAGAAAGTATTGGTAAAAGTGAGATTGGCCTATAATTTGAGACATCGCTTGGATCTCCTTTTTTAAAAATTGGGGCTACTACAGCCTCCTTGAGAGCATTTGGAAATACTGACTCCCCAAAACAAACATTTATTAATTTAGTTAAAGGACTTATAATTAGGTTCTTAATAGATTTAATTAAAGAAACATTTAGGCCATAAGGGTCCCTGCTTGTTTTATTTTTTAAAGAGTTTATGGTATCACGCACCTCATTCATTGTTACCGTAGCAAAATTGAAAGCAGAGTGTGCAGCCTCAGGTATATTTTGAACAGGGTCAAAATTTGGTGGTCTTACTTTAGTTTGTAATTCATGAGCAATACCTATGAAGAATTTGTTAAATTGGTCGGGAGGTATATTTACACCCTCACCGCCATCCTTTCTAACTATGCCACGATGTTCGTTAATTATATTCCACATGCATTTTAGAGTATCATTTGCTGATTTTTTAGCATTTTTTATTGCAGCTTTATACTGGTTTTTATATGTATTTTTATGTTGTTTTAAAGCAAGAGTAGGGTGCTTACTATATAGCTCACTTAACAAATTTAGATGTTCACGCATGTGTCTAAGATCATCATTAAACCAGTTGATGGTTCGAGTTTGATCATTTCTTTTTTGATATGTTTTTTCAGGAAATGATTTTAAAAAAGCATCTGACAGACATTCACTAAACATAGAAAACTTTTTATTTGCATTAATATTGGAGTCATTTAAAAAATCCCACCCAAACTGCTGAATACAATTATAAAAATTGAACTTACCCACCTCTGTCAAGGGCCTAGAAGTTATTTTAGTGGTTTTTATATCTAATTTTTGTATAGTTATAGGAAAATTAATGATCTGCCCTCGGTGGTCAGAGAACGATGAATTAACAACTGAAACATTGCAATTTAGATAATCAAAATTAAGAAATATATTATCCAGGCATGAGTCTTGACTATTTGGAATTGGTTGCCTATATTCTGGCTTTAGAAAGAACACGTTTTAGATTAACGGTTGCAGATAGCCTGCAAAACACATTCCCGTCACAGATACCGCCTGACGTGCGTTGTTTAATGTTTACATTTCTAACGTTTGCATTAGAATGTCCAATAGTAAGTACATTTCACGCATAGCCCTTTGCTCGCTACAGGGACGCAACGAACAGAAACAAACCCATGGCATGCCCAAAATCAAGAAAAAACTTTACAAATATAACCTCAAGAAAATAAAAAATAAGATTAAAGCTAACCGTAAAAAATCAACCCGAGCAAAGCCGCGGGTAAAAGCTAAGTGTCCTTTGTCTTTTACTATACTCTTGAAAATATCTGTACCAAATTTCATGATGATCGGTTAAGTAGTTTATGCGTGAAAGCGTAAGAAACAAACAAACAAACACACATATTCGAAGTTATAATATTAGTTATTCACATTTATAATATTAGTTAGGATTCTTTAATAATACTTACTTGCAGCTTCAATCGGAGTGCATTAATTCACTGCACAAATTCGACGCGAAAATCTAATGCCACCAGGAATAACATCAACCTATGGGCACAGCTTATTCACTACCAGGAAGACTAGCATGGGGCGGCATTAAATAGAAATAATATTATAGGTATTATGTTTTATTTTTTCTGTTTGGCTATTATTTAAACTATGCAGAAGATGTTTGGTTTTGTTACATAAGTAACATTTTTAATATGTTAAAACAAAAAAAAATAATGTTGAGAATATCAATAACAAAAATATTATTTTATTACATATTAATTAAGACTTTTCGATGGTTATCACTTTCAGAATGCCACAACCCCTTTCTCTACCATAGGTGCATACAAAATTTACTTTTCGAATGGACTGGCACTGTTGTAAGTGCGTATGGAAGAAACGCATCTTTTTGGCAACAGTTTATGAGGAGAGATCAAAAGCAAGCCTGGTTTAAGAAAACTGCTTTCTGTAATCAAAATAAAAAATTCTTCGATCAAGAGGATGCCATTCTATAGCCAAGATCTGAAGTTGTTGGAAGAGAGCCAAGTTTTTTTTTTATCAAAATCATAAATAAAAATTCTTTGAATTAAAACTTCTGATCGTTTACCTAAAGTAATATGGGTCTAGTTCAAAAGAAAAATTTCGTCTAATAAGACATTTCGTTTTTTGTGCCAAATACACCTTTGCTTACTGGGCTTGATCTAAACCTTGTTCGACTTTGAACAAATAGGATAAGCGTTTTTATGATGTAATTTTATCAAATTTATCGCAAGAGATTTATTGTTGAAATGTACTTTGAGTAAAATGAGGTTACCCTTTTTTTAAAAAAGTATGTTATATCCTCATTTATAATTTAACTAGGATCCATCTTCCGTCCGGCTTTTCACTAGCCTACAGAAAGTTTGTCCAGTTTCATTCCGCCCGTTTGAGACCTTTTGTCCAAGTGATGCTGACCGCATAGGGTGACGTGTAGCTTCACAGGAAGCGCCAAAGCCCCAATTGGGTCCAGCCAAGTAGTTGTAGGAGTTAAGGGCTAGCCACCAACCACTTCCAGTGCATTCCACTCCCGTATGACGATAAGATATCAAATAGGCCCTATAATTACCTACTTTACCTACCATATCGTACCTTATCATTTTAGAACTTACCGTTAAATGATTTTTCATCGGTTATTATTTCTTAGTGTATCTATTACCGTTTCGTATCTTTACTTGATTAACTAATATCGACTAATATGTAATTACTCATCCTAATTTTATCGAAACCATCGTTAAATGGTCTTTAATCGATTATTCTTTCATTGTATCTCTTACCGTTTCTTATCGTTATTTGAGTAACTGATATCGACTTTATTTACTACCTAATATGATGTTATCTTAGTTAGCAAATGTCTTACTAACACAATTGTTATTATCTGATTTATTTTTTTTTGTATTTCGTATACTTACTTAAACGCTACTCTTTTATTGTAATTTGCTGTAAGTCTTGTGGCAGTAAGCGGTCTTACCTAACTACTACTTTAGATTTTGGACTTTATTCAGCTTACCGAATTGAGCTCACTTTGATTTACCCTGTAGCCTGTAGATTTTCTTTGATCAGATTTTACACAGGTTAAGTGATTTGATTTAATTTTGTTAACTATTTATTAGATCACTGATGTTATCGCTGCAATAGAATTAATTTATAATAGTTTTTTGTTTAGTCAGAACTTTAAAGTTCAGATTTTAGTTGGAAATTTTTCAAAAATAGGAATTAGGCAGTATTAATGATTTAGGACTTAAGATTAAGACTTGATAATCTTATAATTTGAATGATCCCTATTTTGGAGAATCTTCTCCTTATTTTGGGTGCGATGCCATAATCTCAACTAGGTTTGAGACCTAATTAAATTTTCCCTTGTGCGGTTATGTCTGTGAAAGTATTTACTATTTAAATAAATAGCTTAATTGGCACCTTTGATTATTGTTTGTATGGTCAAGTTGAGTTTATACAAGTTCCTTTAGTGTTTCTCGGTATTTTTATATAGGTTTTTTTTTTAATTTTACTTTACTACCCTAATCTCAATGCTTAAAAATCACTGATATAGTCATAATAGAACATTTTTTAATGGCGCCTTGGCCCAACCGTCAAGACTACGACCCACACCTATAAGTATTAACGCCACTGAATAAACCAGGCATATGGACCGGTTGTTAAGCAATTAACTAATCATGTTACAATCCGCAGCATCCATGTCAAAGTTACTGTTCACTTAGGTTGAATAGTATGGGATTTATGTATTCAGTAATACCTTAAAGCAAGTAGCCGTTGCAGTTTCTACAGCTTGCCTAGGTATATGTTTTAGTCACAAGACCCTGGAAAGGCTAGTAGATAGGTACATCAGGGATAATACTCTACAGGCGTTCCAATATGCTTACCAACCAGGAAAGTCGACAGACCTAGCTCTGGACGACCTAAATAGGCTTCTTTCAAGGTCCTTAGAGGACAAGGAAATTGCCGTAGCCACATTCCTGGACATAGAAGGGGCTTTCAATCACACCTCAACAGACTCTATCATAAGCGCGTTGGAAAGGAGAGGGACTCCAACAGCACTGCGCAAATGGATAGAAACTAGTATAAAGCACAGGATAATCTCAGCCACTCTGGGAGAAACAACCACAAAGGCAGCGGTCGGAAGAGGATGCCCCCAGGGGGGAGTTCTATCTCCACTACTATGGGCCATATTAGTGGACGACTTACTACAAAAACTGTCTGCAGAAGGCTTTTACTGTCTAGGATATGCAGACGACCTAACGATTGTAGTACGAGGCAGATTTGCCAGTACTCTCTCAGAGAGAAGCCAAACAGCTCTCAAAATAGTGGAGAACTGGTGTAAAGATGAACAGCTATCAGTTAATCCAAAAAAGACGATAATCATTCCATTTACCAGAAGGCGAGCCCTTACAGGACTAAAACCACTGGCGATAAATGGAGAAGAAATACCTTTTTCCAAGGAAGCAAAATATCTAGGAGTCATATTTGACCAGAGGCTTACCTGGAAACCACACATCCAAAAAACAACTCTTAGAGCCACAGTTGCGCTAGGAAGATGCAGAAGGATGTGCGGAAAGAATTGGGGCCTCAATCCCAAAATGACACTGTGGTTATACACAGCAGTGGTAAGACCAATGATAGCGTATGGTTCAGTAGTATGGTGGACAAGAACCATGCAGGCGGAGGCAAAAAGGCAAATAAGTCGCGTTCAAAGGCTAGCATGCCTGTGCGTCACTGCAGCCATGTGCACAACGCCCACTGCGGCTCTAGAAGTCCTACTAAACCTACCACCAATCCAAACATACATACAGGGCGAAGCACGCTCCGTCACATACAGGCTATCACAAGGCCAAAAACCGATTATAGGTAGACATAATACCAAACAAGAGAAGCTAAACAAAGAAATCAAGGCAGATGACATCCTGGGATTGCCCACGGATAGCACCATAGCCAAGTACAGCTTTGTCAAAAAGTACTCGACACATATTCCAAACAGGAATGATTGGAAAAATGGCCCCCCAATTAGGGCAAATGTGATCTGGTCACCGACGGCTCAAAAACACGGGAAGGAGTAGGAGCCGGAATATATGAACCAAGGACGAAAACAAGAATTTCGATTTCCATGGGCAAACTAGCGACAGTGTTCCAAATGGAAATAACAGCGATAGAACAGTGTGCAAAGGAAATAAAAAGAAGATACAGTTGCAGCAAAACAACAATTGCGATCTTCTCCGACAGCCAAGCGGCAATAAAAGCTGTGCAATCCAACAAAATAACATCGAAATTGCCAAAATGCTCTGAATGACATAGGAAGTCAACATAGAGTGACACTTTCATGGGTACCTGGGCATGAAGGCTATCAAGGTAATGAAACTGCCGACGAAATAGCCAGAGAAGGCTCGTCTTCGTTGTTCACGTTGATAGGACCAGAACCGTTCTGCGGGATAGCCAAACCAATCGCTAAAACAGCCATAAAGAAATGGATAGCAGAAGAATCCCGAAAATGGTGGAACAACACTTTGGGACAAAGACAGGCCAAGGAATTTATAATAGGTCCATCGGCCAAACTATCAACAGACCTGCTAAGCTACGGCAGGAAGGCTCTGTCAGGATAATGGTGGGTCTGCTGACGGGCCACTGCCGGCTGAAAAAGCACCTAAGCGTCATAGGTTTGGCAGAAAATAGCGAATGCAGGTTCTGCCAGGAGGAGGAGGAGACGGCATCTCACGTGCTATGCCACTGTGAAGGCTTATCGAGAGTGCGCTCCCAACTACTTGGCGTACCTAAACCAGAAGCTAATAGCTACACGACGGAGCCACTATCAAGGTTGTGGGGTCTAATCAGAAAGACAAAACTGGATGAAGCTCTATAATATGGAGAGAGTCACAATAGATCCGTCGAGTCGCGGTGACAAGTAGGCTCAAAGGCCATCTCTCCCAATCTGTAATCTGTAATCTGTAATATGTTTTAGTCAACATGCGCAATACTATGGGACTTACGATAGCGTTGTGTGACAAATATACCGATGTGGAAAATATTTTTCTGACCATAGCCACGCAATGAATTAGAATAGTTGTTGAAACATTGTGAGCATCTACGAGAGATCGATGTTGCTTCCTTACTCGGCTTATCGTAATTAACACCACTCATCCCGCTGTCGTAATGGATCCAACTGCTACATTTGAAAACGGATAAGTTCTAACTGGAGGCGTGGTATCTATTATGTTGATCGGATTGAAAAAACAACATTGATCTCTGTTGCCATTCTGATTTTTTCAACTCTTCTCATACTAATATTTAGTATTTACCACATCTATATATCATAAAACTTGGACAGGCTTTTGTTAGGACAATTCATAAAAATTTTACTTCTCTATTAAAAACGGTGGAATTCCTGGGTGTGTTATGAGGCTAAAGAAAATGCAATCAAAATAATTTGAATATAATTCGTATATCAAATACTAAATTTTAATCTCGATAGCGATGTTTAACGTCTCATTTGATTAAGATAAAAATTAAAATATTCAGCTCGCGCACGCAAATCCCTAGTTCCCTATTATAGCCATAATAAAATAAGCTCTAAGCCACTTGAGGCGGATTCATATCCCTGAATGCGATAGCTGGGATTACCTTATTAAAGTGAAATCCAATGTCTAGAAGTTATTCAAATTACTTGCGTCCCTTTGGGACTTATTGCCATATCGTGAAGGTAAAGGAGGGGATAGGTCCGATCCAATATTCGTCTCAAAAATTATAACATCATAATTCGACCCTTCTGTCAAGTTTCCTCGTACTAAGAAGAATGAGGTTTTGCATATATTTTATTTTGTTGCGATGGAATATTTAAAAAAAAATTATTATTTCCTTAATATGCTTCGCCAATTATTTCCCTTGCATCCAGACAAACGCTTAAAACGTCACTGTACTTTACGACCGCGAAAATCATTCGACAAAAATCCAATCGACCTACTTTAGTATCACCTAAACTCATATCTTTGTCGGTATGTTCAAATAGCCTCAAAGCAAATCGTACTTCTGCAAATAAAGATGCCGATCCCTCAAATCAAGCTTTTCAGCATGTCAACACTTCCAGTCCCTTAGTTAATGCCTGGAAGGGCTTGGTCAGTGGCCAGTTCAAATTTGCTCACAAAGAAAACTTATCAATATATTGCAGGGTCGAACTAATTTAAAGAAAACGTGCATACGAGTGTATATTAATAAGTAATGATAGTACCGGCCCATAATCTTAGAACTGCATGGTGCTGTAGTTGCAGCATGAATTACATTTAAATTAAGCGTGTTAAACCATTTAAATAATAATAAATGCATTAAAAATATAGTAAAGAGCAGTTCAGCTAACAATTCAACAGAATGAGACCAAAAATGCATTTTGTTACATTATTTGAGATTTATTTTAAAATAACTCAAGTCGTTTCCAATAAGCAGCATACCAAGAGAATTGAGAGGTCGGTAAATTAAGATTGGATGAAATTTGTTTTAAAGCAAGGGCGTCGGCGTCGCCAGGTTGTGAGCAATTATAAATTTTGACACTAAAACCAAAGTCAAAAGGAAATTTTTAAATGTTTGTTAGGTTAATATAATAGATATCTTCTGGTGTTTAGGGTGGGTAAAGAGTAGCGATGCCAAAATCTTATTTTTGGAGATATTAATATTGTAATTATATAAGTCAATATTTAGATATCAATTCAAAGGTTAGCTTGCAGATCTTCTTCAGAATTGTAGAATAGCCTCTCACAGAGTATAAAAAGGGATGAGACAACAATTGAGTAAACTAAATAAATAATGTACTTACTACTGATAATGGACAGAAAGATGCGTTTCTTAGAACCTGTCACAATAGTAGGAACAAAAATAGGTTCGGCTGAATACTTGGGAAGCAAAAGAGATAAAGTATATACAGGAAAAAGAACTGAAACTCGCAGTACTGAAACCTGTCTTAACGAGATGCGTAAATATTACAGTATTACGTTCACATGAATTTTGTAGGTAAATGTTGTGTAAAGACATCGCCTCTGGATAATACCACATGAAATAGAGCAAAATATATGAAATTCTGCGAATACATTTGTATAATCATTAATAGGTTGCGTCTTTTAGAGTGGAAATGTGGAATTGTACTGACAGTGTGAACGAATGGGACTGTAAGAAGAAAAGAGGTATTAAAAATGGAAAGAGCATAATATCAAATAGTAGAACTTACTGATTCAGCAGGACATGCCTGGATACATAGACAAAATATGGTGGAATTTGGGAAGTAAAAGGTTTAGATTCGCGATTTTGTGAAATTGAAGAAACGCATTTCCAGGTCACCTGTTTGCCTTGTATTATGGTTATGAAATTCTGACCATTGGTTATATTTATCTAGGTTTAATCTGGAATATGAAAGACATTCAAAAATATAGCGTGATAATAATGTGATAATTTTTAGATTTCCGAAAGAATCTCTTACATCCGCCTCAAAAATTATCTCGGCTTGAGGTGTATGACCCCAGGCCAAGAGAGCATAGCTTCAGCACGCTTAAAATAATACACATATCAGTTATCGCACTTTATTAAAAGCCCTAAACAATATGCCCCCTGTCCCGTCGGCTCGTTTACACTGGTAGCAGTGTGCCATCCACTGTCGGCTGTATCGAATGGCTCAGTTTTTACGGTCGAAAACAGGTTTCCGGGGCACGCTCTTGATCTCGAAATGTCAAACGCCCAGTGCATGGTATACATTATCAAGACACCCTTGCACCCAAGCATAGAGACTTGCGGCAAAAATGTAATTACTAAAACGATCAAGAGAAAAACCTGGAAAATATTTTCAAGTTTCTAAAATGACCACTAGGGGGCGTAACTGCAATCTTGGATCTAAAAAAGTGATGTTTCTGTGAATTCCGCTATATTAACCTAATAAAAAAATTCCACACATTTGAAGTTGAGGATAATGTAAAACTTTTTTGTTTAATGCTTTTTGCTGTATCTCTAAAAATAAAGTGGTGGGGGGTATTCACAGTTTTTTTTAAATACCACTCTGTATCTGCGAAACGGCTAAGACGATTGTAACAAACTTGGGTTAGTTCAGAGGAGCTATTCTTGGGCTACAAATGTTGTATTATTTAGAGTTTCTTTAGTTTCACATGTCGCCGCTAGAGGGCTATTTTCGACATTCCGACAGAAATGGTCAATTTTCTCAAAAAAATTAAATGCATTGATATGATTTTTCCCCATGAAAAAGTAGCTAAATAATGGCTAAACAAGCTCTCGGAAACCGCATCTCGATATCTTGTTCCTAACCCAAAATATAGGCAAAAAAATTATTACTTACGAAAATCTCTTAATTTGCAGATACAGGGTGTTATTTAAAAAACTTTGAATATCCCCCACCACTTTATTTTTAGAGATACAGCAAAAAGCATTAGACATAAAAGTTTTACATAATCCTCAACTTCAAATATGGCGAATTTTTTTTATTATCACAGAAACATCACTTTTTTAGATTTGAGATTGTAGTGGTCATTTTAGAAATTTAAAAATATATTTTCCAGGTTTTTCTCTTGACCGTTTAGTAATTACATTTTTTGCCGCAAGTCTCTACGATGGATAGTTTCTCAGATACAGTACCTCGCATTCTTAGTTGGCCACCTTGTACACGTCTCGCTAGATAAGTTTCAATAAGTCATACGACTGCGACTATATGGCCATAACATTTCAGTTTGCTAAGGAGAAATTCATGGGTCTTTCAGACATCTTAGAATATTACTCCAATATTGGTTACCATTTTAAAGCCTTCAACTACATACTCCAGCAAGTCCAGTATTGCCAATGATGGTGATCAGTTCTTTCGAAAGCCAAACTAGAAGATTCTTAGGATTTGATTTTGTTCAAAGTATTAATAAATTCGTTCTTTTAGGACTAACTCGGAGACCTTCGATATTGATGGGATTAATGATATGGAATAGCATATATTTACATTCTACTTCCATTTAAAAAAATTAACTTTCTCGACCTTAAAACTGCTTGAATAGACGCTAAATTTAAGAGTTCAGTCAGGGGGCAGATTAAATGCTCTCTTAGTTTTCTTGGAAGGGGTACGTTTAGTTCATACGTGCCTCTAGAATGTCTATTTTTTAAAGCGTAAATGGCGTCTCGAACCTGAATATATAAATGATTTTATTGCGAGAGAAACTCCCCTTACACATAAATGAATCTGCAGTGAATGTGGCTAATAGGATACCTCTGCCAGGGTCTTCTCAGCAAAGCCAAAAAACAAATAATTGAGATCAGATATAGTGATGTTCATGGGGTATCCACTCTTCCCTGATCATTCACAATCTGCCAAGCTGCCATTACTCTATTACTCTAATAAAATCAGAATTGGTCTGTTTGCCTTTTCACAATAAAAATTACTTCCTTTTTGCTTTTTCTAAAAAGTTTAACCTGACTAGCAAAATTTGGACATTTATTATTTCTATACAAAACCCTCAAAAATGCATTAACTATAAAATCCATAAAGGTACTTAGTTGCCTTTTCATTCTCTGACTCATTAGTGCGGAAAAAGGACTAGTGAGCTTTCTCGAAGATTTGAAACACCTTCTAACTGCCCCTTTGTTATTGGTCGATGCCTTTCTACAGGCAGCCTCTCTTAGTGTTACCTTACAATGGAGATATAAAGCTATATTAGAAAAGTAAAGTTGACAAACGATTCGCTAATATAGTCATCTCCTCAATAAAAGGTAATTTGTTCTTGGGTGTAAGAGGAAAAGAATACATACTTACTTTTTGATAAAAAATATATATATTTTGTTGCTTTTCTTTCTACTATTCAAGAACCGTGTCAATCAACATCTTCGCACACACACCGCTACCCCAGCGGCATAGGATCTGCCATAAAAAAACATGATAGGACCGGTTCAGCATAAGGTCTCAATGCTTGTTTAATTTTTGTGCACTAAAGAATATGAAAAGAAATGAAAAAAATTTAAATATTGATATTTATAAGATACCTTTAGTAAAACGTATAACGTAGTAAACTTTTAGTAAAATGATTTTATGTAAATATTAAAAAACCCCAAATTTATATAGTATCTAATGCTAATGCATCATTTCAAAATAGTATCGATATAGGAAAAGTTTCTTACTATGCAACTTGATTTACTGAAGGTTTTTTCTTCTATAATTTAACGTATTCCTTACAGTGTAGTATGATACTCTTGTAACAGTCCGATTTTGTCGGTGTCAAATATTTTTGAATTTCATTTATAAGCCGCATTTAGGAAACAAAGATGCTGTATTTTGCACTCATCGGTTTATTAATTCCAAATTTATTGATTCGATTTGCTAACAATTCGCTTGAAATTGCCGCCTTTCTTAATGTAAATTAACTCTATCCTAAGAATAGGTTAACGATATATTTGTATTAGCATTTGTAACACGTTGTGACTATATTTATTTTAGTTGATAAGCGAAGCATATTGTTATTAGGATAGCTTGGCTTGATTTATATTACATTACCGTGGAACGGCCAGCGAGCCGTTTTATATTTTTAAGAATTCTGTTAATGAAACCCGCCTTTACGCTGCGTTAGACTTGTCGATTCTTATCTTATTGTCGGTTTGAATATTTCATAACTTTTTGGAACCCCTTGGTTGCTGAACTCCAATCGCCGGCCGATCATTTCTAAGATCGTTAGATCATTTTGGGACCTCTGTTTTTGCCTTTCTACCCGGCTGCTGCACTTTTTGTAACATTCCATTGTTAGTCCCGAGTAATAGATATGTACTATTTCTTATAAATGCCAGCTGCCGATTTAAATTTTTAAAAGTTTATCGTTTTGTTAGGGAATATTCTCTGGTATTTCTTAAATCACTTGATTTCAATGCATTAATTGTGTCTTCCGCTGTCATGTTACCCTCATAATAAACGAGAACTCAGTCGTTTATTATCTTAGAATTATTCCTTGTATCGAAATCACTTGGCATGTTTCAGCCCATTACCACTTCTTGATGCAACGTAGTTTTTTTAATATCGTAGAAGTAGAAAGGCAAATTGACGGAAACTAATCGAGAGTTCTTCTAAGATTACCTTTCAAGGCGAGAAGAAGGTTTGCTAGTGCAGTCATATAGAGACTCCACATTTAGTATTGTGATTTAATACGACCCTTTTCTTTGGGGATATATTGTGGTATCTCTTGGTGTGTTGACACGACCGATTTTTCAGGATCTAAATACTGTACTAGATAAGCATTTTCTCTGAAATTTTTTTTCCCTATTGCCTGTGAAGCACGCGGACGACGCCATGACGCTAATAGTTTTTTTCCCTTATTTCTAGAGCCTTTCCACGTTCGTCATATAAGACCGAGACCGTCGAATCTCCCATAGCCCTCACACATTAACGAGGTAATTATTGCTACACTTTTTATTGCCTAAATTAATGATTTAATTGCTTTATTAACCTTTTGGTGCATAGTCCGCCATTTGCTTTGCGTCCCATATGTTATCTTATCTACTCCATTTTATCAAATCCGAATTTTTATTTTAATGGAACTTTAATTTTGATCGTATGGGGAAGTTTATATTTTCTTTTAGGGGTGATTCATACCTATATTTTTTATATTCAAGTCATTGCAAGTCCGCGGTTTTTTTCTGGGGGAATTTGTTTTAAAAGAAAATATATTTATGCAGGGGGGACTATGGTTTTTTATTTAAGTAAGGGGGCTTTGTCTAATGCGCACTGGGTTATTTCAGGGTTTTACCAACAGGCTACCACCTTTTACTACCAGGCTACCACTTTTGCTAGTAGGCTACAAGTTTTACTAGCGGGCCACAACTTCAATTAGTGGGCCACAGTTCGATTAGTGGGCCACAGCTCAATTATCAGCCAATCTTGACACCGAGCTATCGAGTCCTTGGCTAGATTTTTCCTCGGGGCCATCGAATAGCAGTACCTGAGGTATCTATAGGTGCCCGGCGCGGCGCCTCCATCAGAGTTCGACGACCGGATTTGGGTATCGTACTGAAGGTTTATCTTTCATGAATTTGATTGTTTATCAGTTTAATATAATCGTTCTTAATGTTCCTTCTTTTAATATAAATCAAACATTGACCGCCAAGCTCTGAGATAGCTCATTAATTTTATTTTCATTTATTCACTGGTTTATCTGACCGGCTAATCTAATTGCTCTTAATTTTCTCTCTTCTTAATATAAGTCAAGCATTGACAGGCTTTAAAACAGTTTCCATAATTGTATTATTTTCATTCCTTTATCGAGTAATATAACCGCTCTGAATTTTCTTTCTTTATAATATAAATCAAGCATTGACGGCCAAGCTTTCAATAAGTTTTATTCGAATTTTATTCCTTTTATTAACCTATCGAGTCATTTGATTTAATTATTATGGCCGTTCATTGCTACATATTATTATTGCTACATTTAAAATTGGTGCAGCTATTAGCGCACGCATATCCAGATGTAATTAGCTTAGTTAACATCAAAGTGATCACTTCGGTTTGCAGTGTTTAGTGCATTTAGTTGCAAGGCATACAATACCGAGTATAAATAAACAACAGACTTGGTCTCCGTACAATCTCCATATTGTACTCTTGTAGTCATTTGACATTCCTTTGTCTTTAAACTTGCAAATTTTATTGTGGGATTGTTGCTGTGTTTTCAAAAAAAAAATGTAGTAGCAAATATATTGCTCCTTAAATTTTAGATTGTGTTTTCTTGTTTTCTTGTTAAGTTGAGATTGGGTGCCTTTTTGATTTATTAAGCGGGCCCAGCCACCCTGCACAACACTCGCGGAGCTTTTTCAGTATAGTTGGACAGAACTGGTGGCACTCTAACACCCTACTTCCGGGGCCGGGCATTTGCAATACGACTCTCCGGAGCTAGGTTTCCTTTTAATTAAAAATCTTTACTTTTAACTTCAAAAAGAAAAAACGTGTTGCATTGTGTATCAGTTCGCTCATTAAATGATAAATATTTAGGCGCCACGAAAAATACAATTTTACGGTTCCCAATGTTTAATATCACTGAAAACACGTGCCGCTTATCTTTGTATTATTGTTATTAAATTTTATGGATTTTTAATCTGATAATAAAAAAACCAGATCAAATGTTCGAAGAATAACAATGACGTCCGGAAATACCTAACATTGTAAATGGTGAGGGTACAACGTTTGGCAGAATATTTTTAATTGCTTTTAATAATAATATAGAGCAACGCATACTTATAGTTCTGTTCTACTCTCAACGCAGACCTGCTTTGCTTTGGTGAAATATCTTACAAACAAGTGAAAATATCAAAGATCAAAAGAATGCATCCTCACTTTCCGTTTGTTGGTTCATTCTCTCTTAAGCCATGAAAGTTTTTATTAGCACCACGCTCCGTGATATCTTGCACGCATTTTCTCTTTGCCTTTTATTGGATTAATCACCCCCTCCCCAACCCAAAACCCCTAACCCAAACTAACCCCCCCCCTTGTCGTGTTTCTTCTACTCTGTGTGTATTAACGACGCATACTCAAAGCCATAATCTATTATGTTTCCTTCGTAAATCCAAAGTCCCTCTTATACACTCGTATAGTGTGATAGTTTTTAGTGCAGAAAAGTCTTCCATGTCCAGTTTACTGATCCTACAAGAACATTATACAATTAATATTGCGAGCGGTTTCAAGAATAAGATAAGAACAGGGCCGGATTACCCACTAGGCTAACTAGCTATAGCCTAGGGTCGCCCAGGAAATGGGGGCGCCGCGGACCCGGCGACGGTCCGGCGCGACGCCCGATGCCATAAAATATCTCAATGTGCAAATTTATCGCCTTGTTAAGGTGATAACTTTTGTTGTATCGATGTAGTAGGCAATTGATGCAAAAAATACTGTAGAAATCTGTCGGCGTGACGCTTCGAGTTCCGAACGCCAAAAAACTTTAGTGCTTCTAGTTTAAAAACAAAAAATCGGTATATCCTTGGGCCTCGCCAGCCTGTGAGCTAGGGAGGGAGGGTAATCCCAAATTTTGACACTAAAACCAAGATCGAAAAGAAATTTTTAAATGTGTTAGGTTAATGTAAGAGATATGTTCTAGTGCTTAGGATGGGACAACTGCCCCCCCCCCCCTCCCAACGCTCATGTATCCTTTCAAATCAATAAAATCACTGCAAAAAAAGCCGACATTGGCACTGAAAGCGGTCGCTACACGCGCCCACTTTACTTTTATAAAAAAATAAATGATTTTCCAACAAAAAAACGCCGCTCACCGCTAGCCCCTACCCAACCCTCACAAACAAGAGCTAAGCAGTCGGGACTTTAGGTACCGAACATTAACAATATACTAGGACTAGAAGCACCGAACATTAACAAGAGACTAGAAGGTCCACTCTCAGCCGGCACTTTTGATGTAGCGCTTAGAAAGGCGAGACGCCAGACTTCAGACCAGACGGGGTGAAACGTGGGACGAGGCCTGAACGGTTAACCAGCATTTCATCAGATTCCGCGACGAAGCAAGAAGGGAAATGCTGGGGGCGGGGCTTAGAGTGAACCTTCTAGTCTATTGTTAATGTTCGGTGCTAGAAGGTTCACTCTATGCCCCGCCCCCAGTATTGCCCTCCTTGCCCCGTCGCGGAACCTGATGAAATGCTGGTTAACTGTTCAGGCCTCGTACCACGTTGCCACGTTTCACCCCGTCTGGTCTAAAGTTTGGCATCTCGCCTTTGTAAGCGCTACATCAAAAGTGCCGACTGAGAGTGGACCTTTTAGTATCTTGTTAATGTTCGGTGCTTTAAGAATAACTTTACGCTGTTATCAAATTTATGCAGATAGAATATTTATATTTTTAAACTCTATTAGATGTAGCATGCAGTCATAAGAACAATATCACAACACAAGTGTTTTCATAAATCTTCGAAAAAAACTCCGAGGAAGCAATACCGACAGCGTAAAAACACTAAATAGAGTGAAAAACCACATGAGAAGCACTTTAAGCCAACAAAAGGTGACAGACCTGTCTATTTTAGCCATTGAATCGGAAGTGGTCCAAACATTAGACTTTTGTCACATAATTAATGAAATTGCTCCAATGAAATGTCGAAAAATAAAGTAGTATTTTTTTCCAATAAGTTTGATTTAATTTTTGTTAAGAGACAATTTTTATTAGTGCAGTAAAGGAAAACTATCATAAACATAAACATGAAGGGGGGGGGGGACAGACTAGCCTAGGGCGCCTTGGACCCTTAATCCGGCCCTGGAGAAGAAGGGAGCTTCAAGCAGGCGACAATTTAATAATTTAATGGGTGTGCTTGCGCATTTTTTAAGAATGCGTAAAGCAGGACGCGCATTGAATCGACTCGTATCGGTCGGCTCGGAACGGTAAGATCAGACCGGCATCGTATACCGCACACTGAAACGGCAATATCGGCACTTTCAGTTCGTATTCGGCAGCCATTTAGTATAAAACCTCAAGCAATTTTAAATATTATTTCAAAAAATGATCCAGTTCATCAATATCGATGAAGACATTATGATTGCCATAGCATGCCAAGAAATTGCATCTATACTACTAAAAATAGTCAACGACCATCGGAACAATCGGCAGTTTTTGCCCGTTCTGTCATTCTTTGACGTTGCCGAGTCGAGTCGGCCGGTCTGAGCCGACCGGTCCGATCGTGTGCGCGGCAACGCATTTAATTACATGCCAAGCAAAATCTGCCGCTTAAAGCAGGACACGCACTGAATCGACTCGGATCGGTCGGCTCGTAACGGTAAGATCAGACCGGCATCGTATGCCGCGCACTGAATCGGCAATATCAATTTCTCTATATAACGAACAATTTCTTAACGATTTTCTAAATCATATTAACAAAAAAGATCTTATAATCTAGTTGAAAAAAGACTTGAATAGCTTCGAAACAAAAATACCTACACACACAAACAGATATTTAAACTTGAAATCAAATCACCCAATAATGATTAAAAAAGAGGTCGTAAAAAGTCTATATGATCGAATAAAAATTATTTTTAATAATCAAAACTTCAACGTAGAAAAATAGTTTTTAACCAATGTTTTGATTAATAATAACTATCAAATTCATTCAAAAATGCTTTATAGAGTTTGAACAACCAGATATTAGACAAAATTAAAATATACTTATTACGAAACTCTCTATTCCTTATACCTATTACATTAGACAGAATAAATTTAACGTTCGCACTATTTTCAAAACAGAAAACATTGTTAGATCTAATACAACATAAACAAAACCATTCAATGAAAATAAAAATACAAAAAATGTTATCTATAAGACACCATGTGAATGTAATAAATTTTATACAGGGTGTTTCCTAATCTAGGTAAAAAAATGCAACTGGTGAATTCTCACGTAATTTTAAGACGAAAATGTGGTATAAAATTTTTTCGAATGTCGCTTAGTTTTCAAAATACAGGGTGTTGCAAAAAATTTTTTTTCGTGATTTCTTTTTATTTATCAATAATGAGAAGCGACATTCGAGCAATATTTGCACACCTTAATAAAGAGTTTGAGCACTTTATTTTGTGTTCACGCAGAGCCTTTTCGTTTATTTAAACAACAAAATGATGAGATTCTTGTGACGTGAACAAGAAAATAATTTTTTACTCGAAAACTGTAAGAGATACGAGAAAAATACAAGAAAATTAATTTGCTCAAAAGTAACTTTTTTATCAAATAATATAAGAATTTTGAGTGTTCAACAGGCCCGTATTATTACTTTTTGCGAAATTCTTGTAGTCGTTACCCGGATCTCCGCCAATGAACTAGTTGAGAAGTTCAACATGAGCACAAAATAAAGTGCTCAAACCCTTTATTAGGGTGTGCAAATATTATTCGAATGTCGCTTCTCATTATTTATTAATAAAAAGAAAACCCGAAAAAAACATTTTTTTCAACACCCTGTATTTTGAAAATGAAGCGACATTCGAAAAAATTTTATACTACGTTTTCGTCTTAAAATTACGTGAGGTTTCACCAGTTTCGTTTTTTTACCGAGGTTAGGAAACACCCTGTATAGGTGAAACCTGTAGACCATTATCAATCCACAATTTGTTCACATTCATTTGATAAAAATCACAGAATGCAATGGAACGCTTGAAGTATTTTAGGAACCATAAAAAACATAAGATTAAAGAAAGTGTTTTAATATTATTAAATAAAACTGGTTGCCTTTGCTAAAAACTGAAGTTGATAAGGAACACTTAAAAATTAACTAAACCTTTAAACCAAAATCATTGAATTCTTCCCAAATACATAATACCAATAATTGTAGATATATAGCACCTCAAAATCGCATCAGTTATTTACCTAATAACACCTACATATCAACCACACGAACCCAACACACCATAATTAAACCATATGACATTATTCTTGCCATCTTGTCAAAGTTAATTCAAGTGCAAGAGCTTTTTGCTGTTTTAATTGCATTTAAACAATTAAATTTTAATATTTTTTGTTATTGGCGACGAGGGCAGATTTGTTGCTCGAAACATCAAGCGTTTTCCAGTTCTATTAGGGTTTTCAGCTTCGTTAGGGTCACTAAACTGCCCCTTGTGCTGTTTACACCCTGGGGCCAGAGCCAAAGCAGCCTTATTTTTTCTGATAAACATGAATCCTCCACAACAATATAGAACATATCTACAACAATCGGAGCTCTGCCAGATTATCGTATCGTCGGTCGGTGGATGCATGAGAATCTACCTTAACTCTGATTTTTTTATTTAAATTCCGAATAAAGCTCCATAAAATTTTCGAACTTTTTTAAATGTGTTTTGTTAAAACGGAAAGGCTTTTCAGAGAAGGTAACAAAAAGCTGAAATGTGCATTTATATTCAATCATGCCACCTATGCCAATGAGTTGCATGAAGAGGTTTGTATACTCGTTCTAATTCGTAGCATAGCTAAGTTTCTGAGGATGTGATTTAATGGTTTCCCAAGAGTCAAATATTTAAAGTTACTTTTTACTTTGGCAAAGTGTAGGAATTAAATTTTTTATGACATTTGCTTGGTCCTTCAAATTTTCTGAGATATGGCCCAGACCGCTCTGTCCAGTCTGACTCAGCTCGTCGTTATGTTAAAATTACAGTGGCTGTAGTTAAAATTTTACAAAATCGCCTCCTTGTGAGAAAGGTCAGCATTTACAACGCAACCCTTAATAAAACCCACAGTTAGATTTGAATATAATTTCAAATAAGCAAAATAGTAATTGTGAGAGATTCTTGAAATAATGATATAACTTATCCAGTTCCAATCAAATCACATGCCTTTCAACGTCCGCTTATAAACAAATTTACCCTGCAATTGCTGAATATAAGTTTGAAGGTAGGTATTAAATAAAAATTGACCAAAAAAGTTATTGGGTTTCAAATTGAAAGTGTGTTTTTGGACTGCGTGTCTCCCGCGCTGAGGGTGCGCAGGATCAATGTGAGCCTCCGGGACCCTGTGATCCCGCTCTTGATATGCCGTTGCCGATCCAGTCATACCGTCTATCCCGTAAAGTTCGTGAGTGTTCTAGCTTCAAAACATCGCACCGCGCCGCTACAGGTATATATTCCCTAAGGAATTTATTTTATTTATATATATTCGCCTCAAATATTTCATATTTTTTTATTACAAAATATTAATTTTAAAATATTAAGTATACGCATGTTGGCGTTTATTTAAAATACATATTAAAATGATATATTTTTATTACTCTGTAGTGAAGTTTATTATTCAAAGCTTGAGTCAGAAATTTATTTATGCGGTGATTTATGACAAAACTAAAACATTTTGTCAGTGTAACTACGCATTTTTCATTTAGTCAATTTAGGCATTTTACTTTTGGTGCCAAAATTAGGATATATATTGGACAATAAAAACATTTATTTACATTATTATTATATTGCTATCAGATTATAAGAAAATATTTAATGCATAACGAATTTGATGCATGTATCATGCAGCAATTTTCTGTCATAAACATTCGTGTATTTTCAGCTTGAATATTTCTGTATTACTTTGCGGCAATTTTCTGGATAGCAAAGATATGTGACTATAAGTGTCGTAAAAGCAGAAGTTAGAGAGTATTTTGAAAAATAATGTATTATTTTCATTTGGACTTTTTATCAATCGTATTTGAAGATATATTTACATTTGCTTGGCATTACTTATCCCTCCTATTCTATTTAATAATTAGTACGTTTGCAGTGTGTCTTTATCTTGATTGATTTTTTTCATATAGAGAAATGCGCTACATATTATATATTTTTGAAACGTTGCAGTGAAACACAATTATAATAACCTTAAATATACACTTTTCATTTTTCTGGAAAAATTTAACTATCCAGAAAAAATCTGACTGCGTCACTGAATTCAGCCTAAAAAATTGTGCATGTATCAGTTTTTGCCTTTCTGGAATAAGTCCTAAGATAAAAGATATACAAACGGAGCCCGAAATTACACAATTTAAAACCTTGCATATCAAATACACGGAGGGCTGGCTATATAAAGTCTGATATCGTCAAAAAAGTAGCACAAGGTCGTGAAAATCGCGCTCTTCTATCTACGAATTAGGGAGACTGCATATACAGGGGTTTCTAAATGTCGTGCCAATATTGAAGGAAGTGATGTTGGCGATTTTAAGAAGAAAAGTTAATAGAAATATATGCCCTAAATGGCTTAACATTTGAAAATTTTTTAGTACTTTTGAATACACTTCGTAAATTTTTTTTTGAAACTTGATATGGAGTCTACTATAAATAATCTCTATGAAACCATTATATTATCTATTAAAAAGTAAATACTATTTTTCAATTAGGCTTTGCTAATAAAAGTACATACATTTTTGTCAACATCTAAACATATTTTCTCAAATCTTTCTAACGGATTAAACAAGTTGGCAACATCGCAAGTTGGATTGTTTTGATTTGTGGTGTGAAATACTAATAATTGAAGTGTTTACGGACTATTAAATCAAGAAAAATATTTCAATATTTCATAACTAGTCAAATTGAGATATGCATGAAGAAGGTGATTTTTTTAAAGTTTTTGAGGGTGAACTACTCTAAAAAAAAATCGTTTTGGTAACGTGCAGGCTGCGGCGAGGCCGAGTGTTTCCGAAGTTTTTGTAATCCAATTCATGGACATGTGTAAAAAGATCCCATCTGCAAGTTGTGTGGAGGTTTATCCGTAAACTGTCAAAGTCTTGGAATTCCACGGCGAAAAGGTATGAAATTCCATAGTCCAACATGCAGAAAATTCGAAACATTTAATCTACTAGACGATATTATCGAAAGAAAAAGAAAACGATAGAAGACAAAATTGAAATTATTAATATATTAAGAAGTCAGCTTGAGGAACTGAAAAGCAAGAACATATTAGAAAAAAAAACCTTTCCTGAACTTCACGAGAGATCATATGCCTGGGTCTTGAGCCATCCTATGGCAAAAGCAGAACTGAAAGTAAATATTCTTAAGCTAATCATACGACTAAAGCAGGAACAAGACATTTCTAAGACCAAAGAAAATGTAACAGAAAATTAGCCCACCTGAATTAAAGATAGGAATAGAAAACATGGTTACATGGTCATCAATTGTCATTCTAAGCAAGCAGTACAAGAACTAAAAAGAACTGTAGAAGGTACTTTCGATAGAGAATATTAAGTAATTGCAGCAAAAAAGGTGAAACTAAAAGCAAAAACAGCAGGATACGAAGGAATAAAATATGAAGAGAAAATTGAGAGAAGTATTAGGGAGCAAAATACATGGATATTGGACTTTGATGATTTAAAAATTACGTATGTCAAACAAAAAAGAAACAAGGAATTAACTATTTTTGCAGAATGCTTTGTGAGAATGCTTTATATTTTCATAAAATTTAAGAAGGTCCATATTGAATGGAATAGACGTCCTGTATTTGAAGACTTAGGTAAATATCACTGTCAGGAGTTTTATCATAGAAATAGTAAATGGGATAACAGTAAAGTGTGTAACAATTCGCATGATCATTAGTCAAATTTTGATAATCGTTTTAACATTTGAATTACCTGATTTTCAATTTCTGTGATAGTTTGGGTTAGTGAAATCTCAGGAGGAAATTTTTCAATTTTAAGTTGCATTCCATTTGTGCGTTTTCAACTAATGAACTGATTATGTTTTATTTTCAACCAAAAGGTGTTTTTCTTTAAAACCATAACTGAGAATAACTTTAGGTTATCGACAAAAAGTAGGAAGTGCTAAGCAATATTATCCCAATAATAATTACTAGATAATAGAGACATCATCGCCATCGTCTAAGTAAACTTGGTGATGTTCACACGATGTCACTTTTGCTAAAGGCCTCAACATTTCCAATCTTTAGTTAGAGCCCTTTTAAAGATATAAACTTGTTATTCATGAAGCAAGAAGAAGGGCTAAATTTTGAGTAAATCAAAAATGCTGAGCACCGCGGAATATCATTAATGCTACTAGGAATAAGCCTGCACCAATCTTACTTTGATTTTAACTATTTGAATGATTCATTTGTTATAATAAATGATATATTAATAAATGCCATACCGACTTCAAATTTTACCTTTGATGTCTGTCTTGATCGGATAAATATTAAAATGAGTCAGCTTGGAATTTAAAGATCATTTAATGTGATGCGTGACATAGTAGAAGCTCTGAGACTGAGAAGCAAATTTAATATGGATTTAGGAAAGTCCTTGAAAAATGTACTGATCTCCTCATTGAAGAACAGTTTCGCTTCAGACAGACCAGTTTCACAGTGGGAGTCTGGGGTAGGCTTTGTAATCATATATTTAAAGGATTTAAAGATGATGAGTTTATTGGCATAACCTTCAGTGATCTCTCTAAGATGCCCAATTGTGTGTCTCACGATATTTTGGTTAACAAGGTAGAGTCCTACGGTGTGGATACCTTAAGCGTATTAATTAACTCCATATTGGGTCTTTTGTTGGTCCTGATTTATATGAATGCTATAACTTCTTCATCGTCACATTTACTCCTATATGTAGATGACACTAGCTACCTTTTAAAGTCAAGCTGGTTAAGCATATGAGCGACTGACTAACTCTCTCAACGACCTAACGAAAACCAGATATATTTTTATTCCTTTCTCACTAAGAATTGACGATAACATCGGAAATCCAGTAAGGATAAAGTCTTGTAGTCTCATCTTGGATGCCAAAAATTTCGTTGACGTTTCGTACTGAGAAATTTGTCTAAAGTTATGAACTTTAGTTTTTGTCTTGTTGCTTATGATGTCTTGGCGCACTAAATTTGTGTATATGGTTGCTGATATGGGGATACTCAGCGCATGCAAGAAGGGTGGTTCGACTTCAGCGAAGGGCAGTCAGTGTCCTAATTCGAATCGGATACAGGCATGATGTAATGTAGCCTTTTAAAAAATTAAAATTTCTTTAGAACTTCTAATGATATCAAATAGCAGAACGGGTGGCGTATTTAGGAAACCTTCGCGTTACAGAACCCCAGTTAAATAGCGCCGCCTGATTGACTAACTCCAACCCCCGTCAATGTTGTTTACGTTTGTTCACTTCACGCATTTGTATAAGACTTTTCGAGAAAAGCAGGAATGTGAATACCTGGCTCAGGTGGTAAGGCTCTCGTGTTTAGAATGCGAAGTAATTGGTTCAACTTTTTCATTTTTTTTTTGATTAGTTAGTTTTTGTGCATGCTTTGGGTTAGTTTGGGTTAGATCTTGTTGATTGCGCCCCGCAGCGAGCGGAAGACATTGCATGCATACAAATGCGTGAAGCGAAAAAACGTAACCAACATTTACGGGCGGGGCTAGTGTAACACACGTGCTTATCTAACCAATCAGGCAGCATTATTTAACTGGGGTTCTGTAACGCCGAGGCTTCCTAAATACACGAACGGGTGCATGTATATGATATTAAAAATGGAACAGATCTATCTCCGTATGAAATACCTGCTACATATGAAGCTTATGTAATAAACTGCCACTTAATGTGAAGAACCGCTCATTTAAATCGTTCAAATGTGCAGTAAAAGTTTTTTGATAAAATACATATATTTTAGTGGCCAGAAATTTTTAAGCCGTACTGTAGCTAAAATTGACTTCTCTTTATAATTATTGTATTGTAAATATTTTTAAACTATTTATTAAGTTTTAAACCAATACTTTATTTTGACGTACCTATATAAGAAACTGCGTTTTATTCATCAACAAACTTTAGTCTTCTCTAATATCGAATTTTATGATTAACATAAAATATGTGTTTCGAAGAAACATATTAATTCCGTTCAACGGTGAATTATATAAATAAAAGTCTGTATTCTGTAAATAAGCATTAGCCAGGCAAATCCAACAAAAATATTTGCAAAATAACAAAATATGCTTTGCAATTATTTTCCGAACCGAAATAAATGCAAAACAAAAAACGCTTCTATAAATCCGTTATTATATCACTTAAAATATGAATTATTTACTTTAAGATACTAACACATCGGACATTTGTTTTGATATGTTTTGTTTTATTACTTGTCGATTCAATAAATTAGCAAGACGAAATAAATGCTTTTAAAACGTAATTTTCTTTTTCCAGATAATTTTGCCGTATTTAAAATCTGCAGGCTCCTAGGTTGAAGTTGTGGCTAGGAGCCTATAGGGGAAAATATATTTTTCAAATTAATCGCACTTTAGCAATTATCCAACTAAAAACTTGAAAATAGAGGTTTAAGTTTATTATTGAATTAGACAAGCCTTGCTAGGTACGAACTAGCTATCCAGTGAGCTTTTAGAATTTGATGAATTCATGAGGTCATAAAAATGTAAAGAACTGAACATCATTAAGGTAATATACCTTAATGGTTTCAAATACACATTTTTTCCAAATAATTTAACTAAAACGATAATGTCACGTAATTTTTATGACTGATTAATTTACCTCTACACTCAGGGGTGGGTCCAGAATGGGTTCAAGTGAGAGGGATGGGGGAAGGGGGGCAATCAGTTAGGGTTGGTTAAGGTAAAACATAGATACATATTTTTGCTGAATTTACAAAGCAACATCTACTTAGATAGTTATAAAAACAATCTTTAACAAGATGAAAGGGAACCACATATAACTCTTATTTCTATGGTTTTGTGTATAAAGTTACTCGTGACGTAACCTATTCGAGACAATTTTCATTTCCAAAAGAAACTTCGTTTTTAAAAATGCCTTACGAATTAGTAACACCATTATCCTATAAAATATGTTTATAAGTTTGCCACAAAATAGTAAGCTCAATAGTTTTATCATCAGCTGTTTCGAGGTATTAAAATTGTAAGATTAGAAATATTATTTTAACGCTAAAACGAAATTTTAAACCTAAAAATTATGTGGATATCGTCCAAAAGGGGAATAAAAAAATTATGTGCCTCACCTTTATAAGAACACAACTGAAGTGAAATTTCTGAAAGATATTAGGAATTCGGTTTTTTTTTTAAGCTTTTTATTCCTCAACTATTGCTCCCGGTTTCGACACTTTATAATTTTTTTTTTGCTTTTTTTCCAAAATTAGATTTTTTTTTCAAAAAGCATTTTTTTTACTTTTGCCATCTCCGATCTCGTAGCTCAACTCCTTCGCCTTGTATTTCGCCGAAAACCGCGTTTCTCCAACTTTTTTTTCATTATTTTTTTTTCTTATTTCGATTTATAATAATTTTATTTACTTTCCGAACTTTTTTTCCCATTGTTTCGAATATTTTCTTTTTTGGGGGGGGGGGGGGGGGGTGGGGGGTGGTGGTATAATTCTCCCTCCCCCCCAGAATTTCAATCCGAGGCTCCGCTGTAGAGATATCGGCAAAAAACGGGTTTCCCCCCAAAATTCTCCCGTAAGTTAGAGCCCCGGTCTCCCCCATATGGTCAAAGGCCTCATGGGGGCTATGAGGCGCACCTACCATAAACATTTCGAACCCGTAGCTTTTCCCGTTCACCCGAAATTAATTATTTCCGTTTTTCCTTCTCCCTCATCCCCTGGCCCCACGGGGAAGGGTACGGGGTCCAGTTTTCATATAAGATCCTCATTTTACCTCGGCTACATGTCCTAAAAATTTCAGCACTCTAGCTGTACTGGAACATGCTTTATTAAAGTGTCTCACTTTAATTTCAATTTTATTTAATTTTCACTTTTTCAGACTTACCCTCGATAAAGAAGTTTGACTTCAAAACACTTATTCGATAATAATCTTCAACCGCCTCTACGTCGCCGTCGCGACGTAGAGACGGCTTATCGAAAGGTTATTATCGAAAAAGTATTTTTATAATTCGTTCTCTTTGACGAAAATTTTCCGTTTTCCTGCCGTATCTCATTAAAATACGTAGTTACGTTTTTCTGTTCGGACTAAGTTATCAATTATTTCTTGTGCGTAAAATGCATCTAGATTTTTTTTTTGAAACAAATTGCTTAGTATTTGTGTGAAAAAAATATATAATCTATGCATTTTAGTGCAACTAAAAAAGGAGCTGTTAGCATACCCAGCGGTGGATGGGACCCCCTGGACCGACACTGGAAGCTAAGTAAAGCACATCACCAGTGTCACCAAATTTTTATTTTATTTATTCTTTATTTTTATTAAACATTAAATATAACTAAATGTAACTACATTTTTTTACGACAACTCTTAAGTAAAAAAATCTCTAGGTACTCCTTTATATAAAAAACACATAAGTAAAAAAGAAATACTTAATTATAAATATAATCATTGCATTAATAAAAAAGAAAATTCTAATTTTAAAAATAAACTTTACATAGATAAAAACAAGAACTAGTTGTTTTAAACATAAACAACACACACAAAATAACTCTTGCTTTTAAAATAAATTTCCTATAAATAAAAAACAAACCTTACATAAATAAATAGAGGAAATATTATTTTATAATATAAACAAATAGGAAGTCTTAATTCTTTAAATAAATAAATATCACAAATAAAAATGAGTTAAATACCATAAACACACATCAAAAACACTAGATAAAAAAACTACAACGCAGATCCCTGGCCAATAATTGTTGGAAGTCGTTAATTTAGTCTCTTGGAAATACGCTTCCAATTCTACGTAATACATTTTTTTTAATATCTTGCTTGTTATACAGAGTTGTTCAAAAGAAACGCGAAAAATTCGTATCTTCTGTATGAGTTATGTTGTAGAAAAACGTTGAAACACGGAACTGGATTAAATTGTTGTTCATCTTTCTGTAATATTTTCAGCCACCTCCCTGCAACACCTTAATCTCTAACTACCCTAACTTTTTTTTCCAATGGCAAGAAGTAAGAAGCATTAAAGTAAGCTTCAGATCGAGAACTGACATGTTTCTTAGAACAGATAACGGAAGACTGGTGACAAATAATAGCGACCAATTACAAAAACGCACAGCAGGACCAAAAGAGAGATACGGTCACCTACTATACCGCAGATCCACTGGTCGAAGAGCCAACTCTTGAGGAGGTAACGGTCGACAAAAAGGGCGACAAACTACACTGTCCCAACTATCGGGGAATATCATTGATACATACTGGATATAAGGTCTTGGCCCTAGTACTACTCGAAAGGTTAACTCCCTTCGTAGAGCATCAGCTGGGTGACTACCAATGTGGATTCACAAAAAAAGGATCAACCGTAGATCAGAGCTTCACAATCCATCAATTAATGGAGAAGTGCTGGAATACAATAAAGTCCTACATCAACTTTTCATCGACTTTAAACAAGCATATGAGGGTGGAGCTGTGGAATGCTATGGTAGAACTAGGAATCCCGAATAAACTTGTCAGTTGTCAGTTTAGCAAAGATCAGCATGGAAGGCTCCGCAAGTGCAGTACGGATCGGTGGGAAACTTTCAACCTTTTTTACTATAAATAATGGCCTAAAACAGGGAGGCGCCATCTCCCCACTCCTGTTTAGTATAGCCTTGGAGAAGGTAGTCAATTGCTTTTTGTGTCGGTTGTTCGGCTTACAAAATTAGTTACAGTATTTAGGTGGTTTTTAGAAATCTTGTCTTCAATCATGCGATAAAAAAAAGTAGTACAACAACATACAACTTAACCTCCTGGTCTATAATACATTATTTTCTTTCAAGCTGACAACTCAATGTCAAGTTAAATTTTTAAAAATGCCGTTCCTATAAGGGACATTGCTGCAGAATTAGGGGTAAACAAAAAAACCGTGTTATTGGCTAAATCCAAAATTCGAGAGCATGGAAGTATCGTGAGAAACCAGGTTCTGGTCGCCCAAAAGTTTCCACCATAGACGAAGATACAGATTTGGTTAATTATTTAAGGGACAACCCATTCGAGACCGCTATTAAGGCTAAAGAAGAAACGCATTTTCCTGTATCTTCAATTATAGCTCGAAGAAGAATTCGGAGGTCTGAACTAAAATGTAGGTGTTCTGCAAACAAAATAAATTTAACAGAACTGAATAAACAAAGGCGACTACAATTTGCAAATGAATATCAAAACCATCTGTGGGAGTCTGTAGTTTTTTCAGATGAGAAAACATTCCAATCTTGTAACAATGGAAGGGTCCGAGTATATAGGCCAACAAACACAAGATATGATGAAAGGTATACGCACAAGACAAATCAAAGCGGACGTTTTTCCGTAAATGTTTGGGGTTGGATTAGCGCTAGGGGTCCAGGTGTGTGCCAAATTGTGCAAGGACGGCTGACTGCTGCAACTTATTGCAATATCTTGGAAAATGTTATGGTGCCATCAGTTGGCGCCGTATTTGGTCAAAGTTATATTTTTCAACAAGATAATGCCCCCATCCATACTGCCCGCATAATAACAGACTGCTTTCGACAAAATAACATTCAAGTTTTACCATGGCCTTCAAAGAGCCCCGATTTCAACCCCCTGGAAAATGTGTGGGGAGAAATGACCAAGTTCATGTATAAACATGACTTTCTTCCAAGAAATGAAGAAGAACTGCGCCAGAGGATACACACGGCATGGGATAATATAACCCAGGAGTATACAAGAAGTTTAGTCTTAAGTATGCCGCGTCGGTTACAAATGACGATTGAAAACAACGGCGTTATGACTAAATATTAAAAAGCTGCTTTGTAATAGTTTAGGTTAAATGTTATATTTAGAATTATTTATTTTTTGTTAAAATTTAGTAATTTTATAGGTTTTCCCCTATTTGCTTTTGTTGACTTGGATGTTTTTGTATATTCAATATATAAATATAATTATAGTTGTTATACACATGTTTTATTATTTTATTCAAAAACTTGAGAAATTTGCCCATGTTTAAAATATAGGTAGGTATACAATTTTAAAGATAATATATGCATTATATTTCTATTTCAGCTCCTATATAATAAAGTCAACAGCAAATACATTGTAACGCCTGAAAAGTTAGGTGATATAATTGTGTTATTTCCATAGTAACGACGATATCAATTTCTCGAAATCCTTATAGACCAGGACCTCAACTAGGGGCTACTAATTTTTGTACTACTTTTTTTTGATCGCAATGGTACAGTAGCATTTCTCCATTTACAATAACCACCGCGAGTGAACTGCGGGTGCGTTCGGGGAAAAAGTTTGCGTACATAGCCGTAGATGTTTCCATTGCTAGGAGAAAACCAGAGTCATGTACGTTTTATGATTTCACCATTTTTTCACAGAAAGAAACTCCTTTGGCATTTTCTTGAAACGCTTCTTGAAGCACTTCCATCGCTTTGCCTTAAAAGTTTACAATCACATAGATCAAGGCCACAATTTTAAATTGCTGTATTGTTAATTTTTATGCAGAAATCTATATTACATTGTGTCATAAAATCAGACCATAATGCAATGTAATTTTTCCTTAGATTAATTTCCACTTAAAGTTAAGGCAAAAGCGAGAGAAATCGCGGAACTGGTAATGTCTTGGAAAATCTTCTGCTAAAATTGTAACGTAGAAAAATATAAAAATGTAAATTTTTGAAGTGAAACGTAAAACTTTTTAGGAGGTTAAAGTTAGAAAAAATGTTTGTCAAAGTGAAACTCTTATCAAAGTGAAACGCCCCTTTAATTAAGAATGTTCCAGGACAGCTAGAGGGTTTACATATAGCCGGGGTAAAATGAAAATCCTGAACGAAAACTGGACCCCTTGTTCGGCTGGAGAGGGGGGAGAAGAAAAACTAATTTTTGCCGATATCTCTAACGGAGCCTCGGATCGAAAATCTGACAAGCGATGACCCCTTTCACAGGGTCATCAGTGGGGGGAATTATACTCCTCACCCCCCACCTCCCCAGATACTCAATAATTTTCGAAAAAATGGAAAGAAATTGAAAAATCGTAATAGTTGTTTGAAAAGTCGGGGATGGCAAAAATGGAAAAAAACAAACACTTTTGAAGAAATGGAAAAACATTTAAAAAACGTAAAAAAATGTTCTAAAAGTTAATAAAAGTATCATAAAACGAAATAAGAAAAAAATATATAATAATAAAAAAAAGATTGTTCGGAAAGGTAATAAAAGTATTATAAAATCAAATAAGAAAAAAATAATAAAAAAGAAAAAATTGTTGGGAAGGTTAAATAGTTATTGGATAAAATGAAATAAAGAAAAAAAATAATAAAAAAAAATGTTAGAAAAACGCGGTTTTCGGCGAAAAAAAGCTGAAAAAAAAAGGAAAAATATAAACCGGTGGCAAAAGTTGAGATATCAAACTAAAAAAATAAAAACAATTCCTAATATCTACTTCAGAAGTTTCACTTCAGTTGTGTGCTAATAAAGGTGAGGCATATTTTTTTATTTAGAGCAAGGTGAAAGGTAAAACAATAGAAGAAAATTTATGTGTGCATTTCATTACGGTAGAAATGAAACCTTCATCAACTGAGAGAGAAGCGTACAACGCTCTCTTTTTAGTGTCGCTTTTTCGTTTCATCGAGTCCCAAATCACACACCTGCTGAAGAAGTTTTCACATAAAAAAAAATCAAAAAATTACTTTTGTTCCTCAACTAACATGACATTAAACTGATTGTTTTCAAGAGGGAAGTGACTTCGGCCGAGGTGCCCGGAAACTTTCTTAATTATTTTCATTGAATTTAACACGTCTTAGAAGTTTTACTATAGCTCAACCTGATTTGTGAACGCAAGTGAATATATATTTTCATCATTTTTTGAAGAGCAAAGCAACTTGGCTTAAAGTTAATCGGACTTACGACATGACTTAGCTATAACTTCTCCATTCTTCTTTTACTTCTATTTTGCAGTCTTTCGTTTGGCATTTCCGCTTTTAAATTCATCTTTCTATATGTCGATTGTTTTTTTTTGTCGATCTATAATACAAGATTAAAGTAACGGAAAAATAGTAAAATATAAAAAAACGACTTGTTACAATTTTACTTTGTTGAAAACATCTTAATATGAAACAGCAGGCCTAAGCCAACATTATTAATGGCTACCAGGTTCCATGTGAATAAAACACTTCAGGACCAAGACTGAGGAGCAGTTAATAACTATTGATTTCTGTACACACTGCCGATTAAACAAACTATTATCTTTAGCATTGAACTATACACCCTGACTTTACTGATTTATCTAAACCGTCTCAACCTCAATTATTTGATCTGTAAAGATTTTATGATTTATGTTGAAACCATGTTGAATGCATAAACCACTATGCGCACTATGCAGAAGAGGATAAGTGCGCCTCTTTATATCGGCCAGCAACGCCTTCTAGAATTGTCTCCTTTGCACTCCTATGCGCTCCATGTTTGTGAAAGATATCTCGTCAGGATGGACAAACACCCAAACACCACATTAAGTTGAACTAAATGCAAATGATGAAGAATGATTACGATCACAAAACTTTCATATGAACTATTTTCCAAAAGAAAAATCTGATTTTAAAAATTGGCACAGAATCAATTTTCATTTTGAGCTGGACAGTGGTACAGTGATGCGGACTTTTTGTGATGTGAGCTCATAGGCAGCCTATGATTAAATCCAGCCTTGCGTTTAACATCTTTCAAGGATTTTGGTTTAAATTTCAGACAATTCAACTGTCTCGACAAGCATACTATTATAAAAGTAACAAATATTAATGTTTTAAAATAAAATATTGATTTTTCTTTACAGTTTTCTTCTTCTTCTTTCGGTGCCTATACGGTCCGGATGTTGGCGATCACTCTGGTTATTGTGATTTTATTAACTGCGGCTTTAAAAACTGCAGTAGTTGTTGAGGAAAACCATGTTCTGAGGTTTTTCAACCAATACATTCTTCTGCGGCCTAGACCTCTTTTGCCTGGGATTTTCCCTTTTAATATTTGTTGTAATAAACCATATCTCTTCTCGTTACGCATTATGTGGCCCAGGTATTGTAATTTACGAGTTTTTGGGTGATAATTATTTCTGTGGTTTTATTCATTCTACGAACAACCTCTTCGTTGGTCACACGGTCTACCCCATAATTTTTCAAGACTCTGCGGTACAGCGACATTTCAAATGCTGTCAGTTTTCTAATGGTGGCTTCGGTCAGAGTCCAAGACTCTGGTCCATAGAGCAAGACGGAGAAGACATAATAACGAATGGTATCTTATTTTAGTCATGATAGTCAGGGAACTGCTCTTGAAAACTGATGCCGTTTTAAATATAAACAGCTCATGCTTTTTCGATGCGACATCTAATCGACATCTTGTGAATGATTCCATTGGTCATTTGATATTGTTCCCAAGTATGTGTATTTCCTAACCCGCTTAATGTGTTGGTTATTATTTATTATCACACGTTTTTACTTATCACCATATAATTGGTTTTATTTAGATTTATAGCAAGCCCATAATCTTGACTAATTCCTATCACTCTTTTCATAGTTTGTTGTAGGGCTTCTAAGTTACCTGCGATAATGACGGTATCGTCGGCATACTGTAAGTTGTTAAGACGTTTTGCGTGCACAAGTATTCCTGTATTACTGTTATCAAGGGCTTTATTAAATAAGTGTCCAGAATAAACGTTGAACAGTAGTGGTGAGAGTACGCATCCTTGCCTCACTCCTTGTAATATATCTATTTCTTCGTCTATGTGTATGGCAGTTTGGTTCTAATATAGATGTGTAATTATCCTTAGGTCTTTATCGTCAATCCTTACCTCTTCTAATACCTCTATGATTTTGTGTATGAATCCTATCAAAAGCTTTACGGTAGTCAATAAAACAAGCGTAAAGGTCACAATTAACACCTCGACATCTTTGGAATAGCACTTGAATACCAAAGAGCGCCACTCTTGTTCCCATTGTGTCACCAAATCCATACTGTGTCTCTGACATCTGTTCTTCACAAACTCTGTAAATCCTTCTACGGATGACCTTCAAGAATATCTTTAGTACGTGGGTCATGAGGCTAATCGTTCTAAAATCTTCAGTTTTCTTCTGCTTTTAAATATAATTTCGGATAATTAAAACTTACTAGTAATAGCCCGATTAAAATCCTACATAATACTGGTCGTAAAACAAAGAATTGAAAGCGTATCAACAACATAAAATTATACCATAACAATGAATACATTATTGAAATTAAACAATAAAGATGGAGTGATTATTATAGGCCAAAATATATCTCAAAATTTATAAAGATAATCTACAAATAATATATGCCTGTGTTTGTTCGTTATAATTAATGCAGAAACATGACAAAGATAATTAACACATTTTATAAACTATATGCATAATAAAATAACACGTTTAGCTTGCAATATTTGAGATGCATTATTTTTAATTAAATAATTCAAATAATATTTTAAAATGGCGCAATATGGATTTTGTTTGGTTTAGAATAAAGTTGAAAAAAATATTCCAATAAATGAAAACTTCCGATCTTGTCACAATTCAAATATTTAATTGAATTTTCAGATGCTTAAGTAAAATATTTACTTTTTAAGCGGAGTACACGTTGTAAAATGTAATAAAAGTTCTTAGAATAAATAATATAAGAATTAAAGCGAAAAGGTAGTATCTTGAAAAAAAAGTACATAGAAATAAGACGGTGAAATACCTAGAAGAGATACCTAATTTCGTTAATATTTAATGCCAGAAGCCCCAAAAGAGCATTTATTTTAGAATTGAACTTTTAAACTTGTGGTTTGAGACGTTGGGCAACTTTTTACGACCAAAGTTACTTGAAATTGGAATTTGTCTGGTCGTAGAGCCTATGATTTTCTGTTATGGTATTTTTTATTTTATTAGCCAAGTTGGAAATTTGAATGTTAAATCAATAGACGGAAAAATATTAAGACTATATACTATTTATTGTTATAATTACAAACAAACTATGCAGAATTATTTTTTAAATAGTCCAAAAATATTCCAGGATAAATACTACTCAGGGACTTCAAATAGAATTTTTTTAAATGAATATTTAGGTCAACATAAATTGGGAGGCACGCAATTTTTTGACAAAACTTCAATTTATCACAACTTTGCATGAACTAGTGTCAGCCAACACATTTTGTTGGATTTTCCAGCAAAAGAGTATTTTTAACTTTACTTATTTGTTTATATTTGTGTTATACAGGGCCGGTTATGACTCCAAATGGGCTAGTATATACATATATTTATACTATTTTAGAACTATTAGGCTAATCGGAGTTTTTCCAAAAAGCAATTGTTTATTTATTTCTCCCAGTATCTACAGCAATTAAGCCATTGACAGACACCATACTAGTTATTATAACGTAAAACAAATATGCATTATGCATATATGATATAATAAACCTAGGTCATAATCCGAGCCTGAAAATCAAACAATTTTGGGTCAATTCCCTAATATTTTTAATAAAATAATAACACATTCTATATATTGGAGTTTCTGTAGACATTTATTCCAAATAGAACGTGTGCTTCTGTCTTTTATTACCATTATTTACTGAGAATGGAAGTTGCGAAAGACTATCGTGACAATTTATTTTATACACATGTTTTCAAGATATAGTTCATTGAACTGATTGAATAGACCAAAATGATTATTATCCTGTTTGGGATAGTAATCAAACTTTTTAAAATAGAAATGTTTCAAAAATCTACATTTTATATAGTGTGATTTTACCTATCAAAGCTTTCGATACCGTAGACCAAATGGACAAAATGTTAGCCGCCCTGCCTGGAGCACGAATAGAGCACAGGTATTTAGAGATAATTAAAAGTATATATAAAAGTGCTACTGCATGCATTAGTTTACATAGAAGGAGTGGAAAGTTTAGAATTGAACGAGTAGTGCGCCAAGGCGATACTATTATTCCAAAATTATTTGTAACCTTATTGGAATTTATGTTTAAGGGCATAAATTGGGATAATATGTGAGTCAACATCAACGGTGAAGACCTGAACTGAACCACTTGAGTAATGCTGATGATCTTGTCATCATCGCAGACAGAATTGACAACGCAGTAACATGCTCAATATACAATCATAAAAGGTGGGCTTGAAACTAATCTGTCGAGAACTAAATATATGACGAATGTCGTCTTGAGTAATGGTGTGCAGATAAATAATACATATATTGAACAAGTAAATTCTTACAAATATCTGGGACATAAAATCTATCTAGGACGTGATAATCAAACTAAAGAACTGGAAACGCGGATTGGTTTAACTTAGGCAGCTTTTGGTAAGTTGAGAAGGAATATCATCAACGCTTATATACCTATATGCTTAAAGCGGAAGGTATTATTTGATCAATGTATACTTCCTTTTCCTAACTCGACGCACCATAAACAAAATTCAAGTGGTTCAGAGCTTCATGTTGGGAATTACCCGAAGAGATAAATTTCCTAATAGAAATATTAGGGAAAGAACTGAAGTGGAAGATGCGATCAATAACCCATCTTAAGTGGAATTTGGCAGGACATGTAGCTAGAATGCGAGATAATCGATGAACCAAACGTGTCTCGGAATGGCGCCCTAGAACCGATGCCTATAGAAGGAGAGGAAGACCTCCCCTCCCCGATCACATAAGAATAGTATCATGGAATTGGATACAGTTGGCACAGGGGTCGAGGGAGGCTGCGTGATGATGATGAGTGATTTGACTACGCTGTATTTTCTGCTGTGGTAATTATGCCACTTCATGGAAGCCAAAGTATATTTCAAAATAAATAAAAATACTCTACAAATAATATATGCGTGCGTTTGTTCGTTATATTAATGCAGAAATATGACAAAGATAATTAACATTTTATTAACTATATGCATAATAATATAACACGTTTAGCTTGCAATATTTGAGATGCATTATTTTTAATTAAATAATTCAAATAATATTTTAAAATGGCGTAATATGTATTTTATTTGGTTCAGAAATTAAAACTTCCGATTTTGTCATAATTCAAACATTTAATTGAAATTTCTAATACCCAAATACAGGTCTTGCAAAATAGGAAGAACCCTGAGATGCGCAGATGAAAGAAAATGAGAGTCAGTGTAAGACATAGATAGCGAAGACCAAATTTTAGTACGGTACACTTCCCGTAGAAAATAAAAGCGGAATTGGATTCATATTCGGTCGTTGGGATAGGTGCTAGTCCTTTTTACCTATTTGCTATTTATATAATAATTATGCTTTTATTGTTATGATATTTATGGTTGGGATAATATTATGCCTTGTCTGTAATAAAATAAGGTGTAGGTTGCGCATACCTAATGAGCATTTATTACTTCGGATCTTTTAAAGAAATAAATTTTATTGCAGCACTTGGCTAGTCTACAATACTACAAACAAAATGAATACAAATATTACATTCACATTCAAATAAATTTGAACAAGGTCAGAAACATTCATCAGAGCTGCTGTTGTCATCCAAATTTATTAATAACTCATCTACAACAATGTCTACCATAGTTTCGTTTTCCATATACTCATTCTCTTTGGTTTTTCACAGCGTGATTTCCACTGCTCCGCCGTAAATTGTTCAAAAAACTCATCGGTTAATTTCATAACATCTGTCAAGTTAAGAGTTACGTTCGTTCTAGACACAAACTCCTTCGTCTTTGCCCACACTAGTTCAATTGGGTTAAGATCAGGATGATACGGGGGTAGCCGAATCACGGAGTGTACCGCACTGGAAAAAAGTTCATCGCACTTATAAGTTTTCTCCCTTGGTTTCGCCAATCTAATGAGACTCTAGAGCTCCGTTTTTAACATTTTATCGCCAAATGGAATATTTTTCTCGCCTAACCAGTTTTTCATGTCTTCTTTCTTTGCTAACGATGTAGGACACTTATTTATTTGCCTGTTATGGTTGCCGATTACTAGTACATTGTTATGGCGTGAATTCGGCACTAGGCTGTTTTAACCCACTTTTAATAATTCATCTCATTCATTATGGTAATCCCCAGTACTGCAGTATGACTTCCATCTGACATATGAATTTGGAACAAAACCATTTTCTCCTCCAGCATTCACGATTATTAGGCGTGTGCCTTTTGATACAGGTTGTCTTATGCCTTCCTCAGTTTCGTCGCTCCAAGATTTTTGGATTGTATGTGATGAAGGTATGTATGTTTCATCCAGATGGGCGTCTTTGTGCACGGCAAGCTTTCATTTTCTTCACAAGTTGGATTCGAAGGTGACTTACGTCAGGTTTTTCTACTAAAATTGTTCTATTGGGTTTGGTTTTTCTCCAGCGAAATCCATTTTTTTATTTCTCTTCTTTAATTGTTCACGCATCCCTGTGAATGAATTACTTTGAAACTTTCTATGAATTCTCGCTAGAGTTGGTACTTGTTTTTCTGTTTTATGGAAGATGTAATTGTTTCAGATTCGATATTTTTGGCTTCCTGCTAACTGCACTCTACTGAAATCAATTGCTAGTCTTCCTGCATCTGCTTCTTGTTTCATACACTGTATCAGATTATAAATTATTTCGCGGCTTTGACCGTTTAATACATGCCTTTCAACCTTGCTTTTAAAAGGCATGATTATAAATAATTCAAATTAATAAATTCATTCGCAACAAACTGTACAGGATGTCTCAAATTCGAGCCTTATCATTGGGATCTCGGAAACTAGAAGAGATACGAGGTCGGTTAAATGGAGGCAAAGTTGTAAATTTGATGCTGAACAAAATGCCATCTTAAACGTTTAACAATTCCGAATACTTACGAAGATTTTTGGAAAAAACCGAATATTCCCGATTTCATTTTTATTTTTTTATGACTCTATTTGAATAGATATACCAAAATAAATTTCACATTCTCATAGCTACTTTTTTTATTCTTCAAGATGGTGTTATCAGATTTTCAAACCGACGTTTCGTCTTTGAGCTGCCTTCATCAACTTTGTTTTTTTAAATACGGCCCTGGATTTTTTATTACGGATTTTAAGAGCATCTAAACTCCCAAAGCCAATGATGTATCGCACTTATTGGAAAAATTCATATTAATGGCATTTTCCATAAGAACTCATGTGTTAGAGCGAGACAGAAAACATTTTTTTGGCAAGATTTTACCAGGAAATCCTTAAAATGATTTTTTCAAATAAGTGCGATACATCATTGGTTTTGGGACATTACAAGCTCTTAAAGTCCGTAATAAAAAATCCAGGACCGTATTTAAAAAAACAAAGTTGATTATGGCAGCTCAAAGACGAAACGTCAGTTTGAAAATCTGATAACACCATCTTGTAGAACAGAAAAAGTAGCAATAAGAATATGAAATTTATTTTGGTATATCTATTCAAATAAAGTCATATAAAAATGAAATCGCGAATATTCGTTTTTTTCTAAATATATTCGGAAGTATTCGGAATTTTTTAACTTTCAAGGTGGCGTTTTGATCAGCTTCAAATTGCGCAACTTTGCCTCCATTTAACCGATCTCGTATCTCTTCTAGTTTCCGAGATCCCAATGATGAGGCTCGAATTTGGGACACCCTGTACAGAAATAGTGTGCTTGTCAAAGGCAATCAGGTAAAGCCGGTGCCACATGGTGTGTCAAACGCCTTACAATGTTGGCCACATCGACATTTGTAACATCGTGTGGCAGTGTAACATAGAAATTCACGCGTCCAACGTTGGACACTGGAGCCGTTGGGCCGAGTGATAGTTTTGGTTTGTTTTTGTTCACAGCTCAAGGTATGTGTATAAAATTCTATTTTTTTGTTGTAAGAGTAGGTTTGCATAATCCAAACTAACCCAAAATAAATAATCGAAATAGAGACAAATTTCAAATATTTTCAAAAAGTTCAGGGCCACAGCTGAAAGCATCAAAACTGAACTGGCAGAACTGAAACCTGCACAAAATGAACGTGAAAACGCCGACAAGCATTCCCGAATGTTGGCTTCCAATGTTGGATCCAACGTTCACCTCGGGTGGTGTGGCAGAAGCAATTTCCCAAATGCTGGTTGCTGATCTTGAGTCAAAGCTTGGCTACAACGGCTACACGAGTGGTTCGTTGTCAGCCGATAGTTTAATTTCCTTATTAATATTTTGGGTTTGTTCGCAGGTCAAGGTATGTGTATAAAATTCTCCTTTTTTGTTGTTGTAACACTAATTTTGCAGAAGATAAAACCACGATGCCAGCAGCAATTCCAGCCGTTACAATGTCATCTATTTTCTTTTTTTTTTTAAGAAATCCATGTCAAAGGCAATCAGGTAAAGCCGGTGCCACATGGTGTGTCAAACGTCTTCCAACGTTGGCCACATCGACATTTGTAACATCGTGTGGCTGTCTGTAACATAGAAATTCACGCGTCCAACGTTGGACACTGAAGACGTTGGGCCGAGTGATAGTTTTGGCTTGTTTTATTGTTCACAGCTGAAGGTATGTGTATTATCTTTTTTTTGTTGTAAGAGTAGTTTTGCACAACCCAAACTAACCCAAAATAAATAATCGAAATGGAGGCAAATTTCAAATATTTTCAAAAAGTTCAGGGCCACAGCTGAAAGCATCAAAACTGAACTGGCAGAATTGAAACTTGCACAAAATGAATTTAAAAACGGCAACAAGTATTCCCGAATGTTGGCTTCCAATGTTGGATCCAACGTTCGCCTCGGGTGTGTGGCAGAAGCAATTTCCCAAATGCTGGTTGCTGATCTTGAGTCAAAGCTTGGCTACAACGGCTACACGAGTGGCTCGTTGTCAGTCGATAGTTTAATTTCCTTATTAATATTTTTGGTTTGTTCGCAGATCAAGGTATGTGTATAAAATTCTCTTTTTTTGTTGTTGTAACACTAATTTTGCAGAAGATAAAACCACGATGCCAGCAGCAATTACAGCCGTTACAATGTCGTCTATTTTCTTTTTTTTTTTAAATCCAGGACATATATTTCCAAAAATGCAAAGATGCAGTTCCAAAATCAAAATTGAGCCGGCAGAACTAAAACTGCACAAAATGTATCCAATGTTTGACATACCGTGTGGCGCCGGCTTAAGCAGAGTACACGTTGTAAAATTTAATAAAACTTCTCAGAACAAAGAGCATAAGAATTATAGCGAAAATGTAGTATTTAACAAAACAAAAACAGGGAAATAAGACGATGAAATATCCCGAGGGGATACCTAATTTCGTTAATATTTAATGCCAGTCCCCAAAAGAGCATTTATTTTAGAAATATAAGTTTTAAAACCTGTAGTTTGGGACGTTGGGTAACTTTTTACGACAAAAGTTACTTGAAATTGGGATTTGTCAGGTCGTAGAGCCTATGATTTTCTGTTATGGTATTTTTTATTTTATTAGCAAAGTTGGAAATTTGAATGTTAAATCAATATACGGAAAAAATACTAAGACTATATACTATTTATCGTTATAATTACAAACAAACTATGCAGAATTATTTTTTAAATAGTCCAAAAATACTCCAGGATAAATACTACTCAGGGACTTCAAATAGATTTTTTTAAATAAATATTTAGGTCAACATAAATTGGAAGGCACGCAATTTTTTGACAACACTTCAATTTATCACAACTCTACATGAACTAGTATCAGACAACATCTTTTGTTGGCTTTTCCCGCAAAGAGTATATTTAACTTTACTTCTTTGTTTATATTTGTGTTATACAGGGCCGTTTATGACTCCAAATGAGCAAGAATATATTTTTATAGTATTTTAGAACTATTAGGCCAATCTTTTTTTGGGACTTTTTCCAAAAATCAATTATTTGCTTATTTATTTACTTCTCTCAGTATCTGCAGCAATTAAATCATTACCATGCTAGTTATTACAATGTAAAACAAATATGCATATATAATACAATAAACCTAGGTCATAATCCGAGCCTGAAGAGCAAACAATTTTTGGTGAATTCTTACAACAAATTCATTCATGCTAATATTTGTCCAAATCCAAATGACTAATATTTTTAATAAAATAATAGAAATATATTGGAATTTTTATACATTTATTCCAAATAAAACGTTTTCTTTTTGTCTTTTATTACCATTATTTATTGACAATGGAAGTTGCGAAAGAATACCGTGACAATTTAATTTATTTTATTCGATATCCTAATTCTGAAAATATTTAACAAACATTTTCTTCTATACGCCTATTTTCAAGAGATGAACAGATTGAATAGACTAAAATGATTATTACTCTGTTTGGGATAGAAGCCAAACTTTTTAAGAAACAAATGTTATTTGCGCTCAATATTCTAATTCCAATCAGATTTAAATATTCTGATGACAACACAACACTGTCAAATAATCTAAGAAAACCACAATCATTAAAACCTCTAGCGTTTCTGATGATCAACCCTATGATCGTAAATGCTTATTGATTTTACATCTGATGTGTTCTGTAAAATTCAAACTCCCATCAAGTGCAAAATCTGTAAAATAGGCCAGCCAGTGGGGTGTTTTGCTCTACAAAGGGTGGGAAAGTAGCAATTTTTTTATATGCATATAAAGTCTGGAGCTTGACCAAAAATCCAAGTTTGTGACCTTAGGGAGGGACCGCTCGAGCCGCTATTTAGGATGAAAGGTACAGCCACGGAAAGTTGAACATATTTCCCCAAAAAATAGTAAAACTCCCCATTATTGTAATTTTTTCGAGCGTTTCTGACTATTTATTACATAGTACATAGTTATAATAATTTTGTAATCAGCGTCGTGATCTTAGGTGGAAATGACGCGTGAGCCAAGCGATTCAATTATCATCGGTTTCCTTCCTTTGATGGCCCTGGTCGGTTGTTGATGACGTTTTGAGTGTGATCGGCATCTTCAATGTCATCATCATCGGTGCTTCTGGTAATACATTGTTCTTTCATTGGTAAATCTCTCCGGTACATTTTCGCATATCTGACCACTGCAGAAGCCACACACAGTGGAGCACTTCAACCCAGCCTTCCTGCAACCACATGCTGCCCCGAATCCTTTTCGATAAGTGCATGAAATGAATTTCAATAAGGTGTCGGATGTGGCTTGCTTTGTCATTGTGAGTGGAGCAAGCCCATTGCTGCCAAGTTTCCAGCCCCAATCTTTTATTTTTTCCCGATTCCATACCATTTTTGGACTTGATGATACTTTCTGAAAGCATGATATTGCGTAGCATCCTTCATTGGTGGCAAAGAAGCAAGACTGGATTTACCTTTTGTGGTAGCTTTAGCGAACTGTTGATAGAGGACTTCTTCTAAGGTGCCCTCTTCCATGTTGTTACCATACAAAGCAACGGGAAAGCGTGCTCTAGCGTCTGCGATGTGCTCTGATGTTTGAAGATACCAATGGTGGCACTGAGTCCTGCTGCTTTCTGGAGAAGTAATTTTTTTTTCCTTGGCTCAAGACTGACGATGTCCTGTCGCAGCTACTAAACGCATGGAGCAACAGAATGTTATCATCCACTTCTTTATGTTTTAAGCTGTTCGCGCAATATAGTCATTCAGCAATTTTGCTTCTTCATGGTTTGCGGAGGTAGATGTTACCTTGAGACGGTGCTTTTATATGTCCGTCACACACAAAAAAAAACCTATGCCACTCAACGAGCGGTGCGTTCGCGGAGAAGGTGGTGGACGTTGAACTTGAAGTGCTGCAGGCTGTAGATTTCGGTAAAGACACTACTCGGAAGTCCATTCCAGAGCGAGGCAGTCCTACAGACAAAGGAGTTCCACAACAGGGATGTCCTAGGTGTTCGCAACTGAATCGTATGTTGATGAGCAGCTTGTGTCTGCCGGGTGTTTCTGTTTGGCACAACTCTGGGTAGAATCATAAATGCCAGCTCATTCGAATACTTTCCGTAGTAGTATCGATAGTAAAGAGATAGGTCCGCCACTTTCCTTCGATGCTCAAGGCTATCAAGGCCTTTAGTCAACCACAAGAGACGGACTGCTCTCCTCTGTATGGAGTCCAATATCTTGAGCAAGTGTTTGGGTGCCGAGCTCCGCACATGGGAACAGTATTCCAGAGATGGTCTTATCTGTGGCTTATAGAGCAGTAAGAGCTGATAAGGTATATACAACTTTTTTGCTCTATAGAGTGCTCCTAGCTTTTGTGCTGCTGCCCTGGCGATTTTGATGACGTGATTTACGCCAAGAGATGTTGTTTTTTTCGTTGATGCCCAGCATGTATATGGATGAGGCCAGAGTCAGTGTTTGTCCTGTCATTAATAAGTCAGGTCCTGCGGTGCTTGTTTTTTTTTTGAGAAGTCAGCTGATTGAGTATTTTCTGCGTTAAACTGGGCATTATTTTCTTCACCCCATTCCATGATGGCGTTCATATCCTCATTGATGGCAGCAATCTGATTTTCCCGCTCGCGTTGGGTACGAGCAGCGGACATTGTAGTCCGTGACATGAATGAGGATATAAGAATGCTGTCCTCTGCAAAGCTGTAAATAGAATTGTTTGTCCTCCGGGAGACGGTGCTAAGGCTGCCAGCAAAATAAGAAGATCGACGTCTTTGCCAACTACGAAAACAGCATCAAATTTTGGGCACAAGGAAATCGCTGTTCTCTTAATCATCACGTCAGCATCTTCTTCCGTCTGTTAAATAGTAATAGCAGCTTGTTTAATTTTTTTTGTCAGTATCGAAATTAGACGGGCTATATTATTTTCATTGGCTAAAAATAATTTTTTGGGAAACTTGAACATATGATTCTTCGATCGGGGAAATCTTTACGCGGCCTTGGTATTCTTTTTGCCATCATCACTCGGATATCCATCGAAAACAACGACTGCATGTGAACCGTAGTGACTTCGTACATATTCAACGTACTTTACGGAAATGGAAGCACATGAATCATCACGATCTCATACAACTTTGTGCAAAAGGTATCCTTTTGCACAAACATTGATTTGATTATCTCCGAATTCCACAGCTTTTGGAAGTTGTGTGTAGGGTATCAAGGAAACACTCCGTATTTCAGAAATTAGACCAGTGAAGGTAATCCGTCCGGGTCGAGGTTTAAGCGAAGGATATTTATATTACCTGGTACCTACACGTAATATTATTGTTTCAATTCAACGAATGCGCTACCAAACGCCGACAACAAAGATGACTTAACCTTGACGACCTTGCACTGTTATTATAATAATATATACAAGTCTTGAACCTACATCAACTTGATATATATAGGAGATTAGAAGACTGGGGAACAATCGGTATTAATTAGTATAAGCAGTATTATACAACGTAATATAATGATAATCATAGCGAAAATCTTAAGTTATAATTAATGTGAATACAGAACTCAAATATTACCTGGAGTATTATTCAAATGAGTAAAAGAGTTCCACACAGATAATCTTTCAAATCGTCGTCGGATTTCTTCGCAATGCACATTCTTTGAAGCAGCATAAGTGCGTTGACGAAATTATTATTTTGCCGACTTTTGTGCTACTGTGGACTGCTGCTAATGCGATGACCTTGTCTTTGCATTTGAGTGTAATGGACCCCAACGTGACAACCATGTTTGATTGTTTGATATCACCTCGATACCTTTTCCTTTGGCAAAATGACTGTTAATCTTTTCATCCCTGACAACTCCTGTACTTATGGAAGAAAGGGAATTGATTTCGAAGAGAGGGAGGGTGGTGAGTAAACCAGTTCATCAGTTGCTTCAAGTCTTCGTTGTTCCGACTAATGCGTGCGGTCCTCGTATCGACGTCTTGCTCGGATGAATGTAGATAAACGTCACAATATTCCTCAATGGCATCGCAAACGTTATACACCGATATCATTCCCTAAGTCCAGAGAGCGAGTACGCTATCACTAATTCCACGCCAACAAGTGAGGCCCCTACAGCTATGTATCATTCGCATCAAAGTTTGGGTGAGTTTCGCAAATACAGATCAGCAGGTTTTGCATAAGGGAAATGCCCGCTTGCATGAAAATAGGGAAGTATTCTTTGAACATTGTCGAGATGCAGTTGCCAGTTTCCCATTTTCTCAGCTTCAATGGCATGCCCAACCAAAGTAATCATCTGAAAATATTGAACTCATGCCTCGTTTTCATCGGCTCTGAGAATCGTCGATTTATCCAAACACCCGATCAGTTTTCAAAGCATGATCATTGTGTGTAAAGGCAAGAAATTCCAGAGTTTTGTGTGCCAAGGCAATATGGCATAATATGTGTGCACGAATTGCACTAGCGTATGCGGGACCAGCTAGCATTTTCTCTACACTATCTCAGCGTAAATGGCAATCCACTTCTGGGTATTGTGTACCCAATGGAGCCCAAGAAATATATAAATAGATGAAAGTATATCTATATGATATTTGCAAATTATATCGATATTTTGATTTTATCGATATATCGCTTCGCATTTATCGATATTTACAAATCTATATATTATTTTTGATATATCGAAAAAATATTGATATCTAACTTTCATTTTTGTCGTAAGATCAACCGTTTCGGAGTTATTTTGAAAAATATATTTTTTTTGTACCTTTGTACCTTTGATCCAAGATGGCGGCTCCAGTGGTTCCTCCCCAAGGTGGAAAACTTGGATTTTTCGTCAAGGTCCAGACGTTAGCAACATATAAAAATTACTACTACTCCGCCCTCTATAGGGCAGAGGCCTTTTTTGGCCCCCACTGATTGGTCTAAAAGGCGTTGGTGAGCATTTTAGGCTATTAAAGTTAAAGTCATTTGGTATGCCGCAATCTACTTTTTATTAGCCAGATTGTTATATATCCTTGCGAGTGGTTTCAAAGGTAAGATCAGAAGAGCTTTAAGTAGGCGACAATGTAATAGTTTTGTGGCTTCGCCTTTGCGTTTTTAGGGAGGTGTAATTCTGCAATTTTGTTCAAAAAGTAAAGGCATATTATATTATTACAATACCTGATATATTAACATGCTGACAAAACCGAATTTATATACATACATATGTACAATACAACTTGGTCAGTTATTTTTATTCACATCGTATGCACAAGGATAGTGAATTACGGAAAGACGTTACAAATATAGAACATCGAAAAATATATAATTTAATCATACGGCATACGGTAGTTCAATGTAATAGCAAGGAATATAATATCATGTGCAAAATCAATATACATATACGAGAGTGACATATTGTAAATCACGTTCAATAAGATGTTATATCGAAATGTATTGTCTATACAGCCACTGAATTATTAATATTAATATACAATTTACGATTACTTTCACATAGCTCGAGTTCACACTAAATTTATCAGTAATCATATCCTTTCAAAATACTGCCCCTATTTATAAAGTTACTCTCATTAATTGTATCACCTTTTTCGGTTTAATTACCCTGCAACCTTCAACCCTTAATTATTTTATGAGCCATGTAACGTAAATTACAATACTCTTTTGCAATACGGAATTATAACGATTTTTCTCTGTCTCAGACCATAATACTTAAATTGATTGCCCGAACACTTGTAGCCAGCCTTAAGCGTTGGATGCCAAATATGTAACCTTATTGGTCATTATGCCAGGATTACTTAGCGGATTCAATTGCTTTAAAGGCGTGGGTCTATGTCTTGGCAGTTAGGTGCGGGCGCAACTAATTTTTTTTACTAGAAGTTTGCCAATAATTACTAATACTTGAAAATGGGGTAATAAAATTTAGAAAAATATCCTTTATAAGAACGTTGAAAAACTGTGGATACACGAATTAGTTATTATTTTGACTGCAATTTACCAAAATAAACATCAAGATTCCAAATAACTTAATTATTAAAATATGAAATTTTACACAAACCCCTTCGCGACAATTAATCCTATCTCAAATTATTTTGAGGTTAGGGTCATGCCCATAAACTAATGATAAGATTCTCTTGTAATGTATTTCACCTATATTATCAGAATATCAAATCAAAACAATATAAGATACTACTTTTAATCTATGCCTTATAACATTAATATTGCCCAGTTCTTATTTTGAAATAATTCTAACTAAACGTTGACTTGTTAAAGTTCTGACTACACACAGTCAATGATGAAATACTATAAATAGGAAATATCTTACTAAACTAGCTTTATACCAAATCAAAGTGATGACCGGTCTAGTAAATATGTACAGGTATAGCAGGTAAATATATGCAGGTATAAATGAAGTGACTATTAACCAAACCTAACGTAAATTAATCACGTGGCAGCGACAATACTACTAGATATATATTAAATCAATAAGATAACCTGTGAGGTAAATATATAGCCGCTAAATATCTATAGGTAAACGACGTGAGCTTAAGTCGATTCCGATATCAAGGCGACTAATTAAATTTGCAAATTTCCAGCTATGTGAAACAAATTACCGCCATGAGCTTTACAGCCAAGTACAGTAAAAATAAATCAATCAGTTGTCCTGACACTAGCCAAATGAATTCTTTAACTGAGATAATATCAGATATAATAAATATAAAATTAAGTATCTTCGTAGTAACTAAGAAAAGAAGCAAAAATAAATATTATGCACAAAATTTGATAACCTAGAGCTTTTTTAAAGGTAAGTTTGATAAGCAAAATGGCCTGATCAATACATGAAACGAGAATATAGACGATAGACATCAACGACCTACAGTTGTTTAACTATAAATGCATTAGTTAAAATGATATATAACAATAAGGTTTAAGCGATGTTGAAGGCAAACTACTTACAGTCGTGTAACCATAAATTCATTAATTAAAATGATGTTTAACGAATATATAGAAAATAAGGGCCATTAATTAAAATAAAATAGATTTTACTTGTATGTAGTAGATTTGCAGACACTGACGTTTCCTGCGAAGGTACGTCTTCACCATGTGGTCGTATCACTTTGACAAAAAGGCCCCTGTCTGGCTAACTGATGCCATAGCTAGCAGGCTATATGCCTGATAGGTGGAAATTCTATCTCCTGGAAGGAATTATATGCCACAAAGGGACCCTAGTTAAACAAGAAATAATTTTAGCCATCTTTAACAGTAACACTTGTGTCCAACATACCTTTAAAAAAGAGGTCACCATACAACGTTTATAGACGATATGGCTGACAAAATTATCAAAAAATATACATTCTACTTAATTTGCCAAATACTGCAATAATAGAATCAGGCGGTAGTTAGACCTGCAGGTCAAAATAGCAACGATAAACTCTGATATGGAGAACTGCCTGTTCGCTTTGAGTGTTCCGGCGAGAATGGCTATCAATTCTCTCACAAAAGAATATATACCACATCTGTCTAGCGGCGCTGCAAACGGATTCATTCTTTGAGCTGCTCGAAACACCGGAAGAAAGTTCGCGAGAAGTAAGGTAGCGAGAGTATAGATAACACAAACCGACTAGTAAAAGGAGAAAATAGCACTACTATATTTTGTAGCATTTAGAACGTTACACACTTATTCAGTGATTTACTTTAAACTTAACAATAAGAATTTTTAAACTGTGTTACTGTTTAAGTGGGGATAATAAAAATGGTCCTTTACACTTGAATTAGATTGCTTGAGTGGGTAAAAGTTGTATGTGCTGTAAAATTTTTATTCTCCAAGAGTTAATATCATATCAATCTCAATGTTGTAATTCTGTTCCATAATAATTACTTAGGTTAAAATTTTAATTTGACATAAATGTCATTATTAATTACCTAGCAAGGTGTTCAGTTTCCTTGATTTATGTTAATTATTTAGGACTTATTTATAAAAAATCTTACCTGTACTGCCAGTAAAACAAAGGTAGCAGTTTTTGGCGGACTTGCCTAGTTTTTGACCAAGAATAGATTTTTCAGGAAAAAATCATTGTATCCTTTCATTTGACATTTCAGAGTTGCCACCCGTACTTACAATACATTGTAAAAATGTTGTTAAAATATACCAAACCTTCTTTGAGATATCGCCTTGTAACACTAAAATCCTCGCCCAATATAGGATCTCCCACACTTATCGATCACTTCAATTATTAAATTCTTAATATTGCTTTTCTAACCAGAACCTAAATACACCTTATAGGTGAAAATAGTTGGTTCTGTTAGTTGGATTTCATAACTAGAATATAAATTCAACAAGCGTCGCTCTTCTCTTCCTATTCCTCCTTTATGCCTCAAGCCTCAAATACCGATAATTTTTTATTCTCGACAGGCAAAACCTACTCCATGGCTACAATTGATAATGAGTATATGCAACTGGCAATAGGTAAACGGTATTATAGAGAGGGCTATATGCCTGGTAGGTAAACTACACCATGCAAATGATATAATAGGTCATGTTTGCCCATTTAAAGCCCTAGACATCAATTTACTTAAAATGACTCACAAAATAAGGGAAGATAAGGATCACTAAGATTAGGTGAAAAACAATTCCAGGTGCAAAAATGGCCGGTTCTGATTTGACAGGCAATTTCTCGTAACCACGCCTATATCGTAAACTGAATTAAATTATTCCCTGCAGAATATCATACGTTCAAATAAAAAAAATATAACAAACATGTAAGTATAAGAAAAAAGTGACGGTACCTTCTCAAAACACATCTCGCTGGCACTACAGGAACCTAGGTAAAAGATAATATCCTACCTTTCTTAATTACTTGATCAAAAAGGAGTTTCTCAAGAAATGCATTCGCGTACAAATCACATAGTTCTATTTTCTACCACAAAGGAGTGTTTCGCTAGTTTATATCATGCTAACTTTGCACATTGATATTAATCGATATATAGAAATAAGTTTTTCTAGTGTTGTGTTTGTATAAACATTAAATGTGCTGATCATTATTATTAACTAAAGCGTACAGCTATTGCCAAGAATAGATGAAGTATGGTTGTGGTACCCAACTAAGCTGGGGTTTGGAATCTTTGGCAAAATGCACTACAACACAGATTTATCAACAATACCGAAATATAATTTGTGTGCTCGACGTGCGTTTTGCTAACCATGTTAGCATCATCAGGAGATGATTAAAACTCAGAATTTCAATCATCTCCTGATGATGCTAACATGGTTAGCGAAACATGCGTCTAGTGCAAAAATTTTGTTTCCATATTGTGGATAAAACTATGTTGTAATAGTCGTTGTAGACGCAGATTACAGTTTTAGTTATTTTATACGTAGGATGCCATTTTCATATGGGATAGGTATTAGAAATACAGCTTCTTTCAAAAAGCTGCAAGGAGACAAAATAAACCAACAATGTTTTACGAGACTCAAGCAAACAGTTACCTTATATTTTCTTACTGCCGATGTTTTCACATTACAAGAACATATCTTTAAAGTTAACCTATTAATGCGAAAGAAAGGGCATGATGAACGCATATTTAATTACATTCGTTGAGCAACAAAAAAAAAACAAGAAAAATAGTACTGGCATGCATCTACCTACAGAAATTCCTGAGAAATACTAAATCCTCCCGCAGCATCTATACACGACTAGGAAGAGTACTAAAGCGACAAATTAGAATGAAAGTTGGAAGCAAGAATGTTATGTCTTATACCAACTGAAAAAGAGATACGGAAATCTGCAGCCCTTACTATAGAAAAAATGAATCAATATGCCCAGTTTGACAAGAATTACATGCCTACAAATTATGTTCATCACTTTGCCTGTTAAATTATGTACATCATTTGTATTGCTACGCTCTTTTTGTCTTCTAATTTTATTTGGTTACCTTCTCAGGCAGCTTCCAGAAGAAAAACTGCGCGATGGATTTTACAGTCTACAGGTAAGACGCTCTACGTAGTAGTACGTAGCCGGAGACAATCCAGTCCACAAACCAGCAGAAAAGCTTGAGTAGTTAGGCGTAGCTAAAATTGGAAGGAAAAAACCCGTTGGTAGAACCCGTCCGTAGAACCCTCTAAAACATTGATATATTCAAGGTTCCGCATAAAACTCATAACTGAAAAAATCACACTCAAAGCAATTAAAATAAAATATCAAGGAAAAAAATCAGAGAATATCAAGCTTTTACCTGTGAAAGAGTCTGTTATGTGCTTAACGCTGGAATCGCTAGGCTGCCTCAAAAGGTAATGTACGAGAAGACCTCCGTAAGAAAATCAAAATGGAATTAGAATTCATCCATGCGGCTCTCTCACAATGGACGTCACTCAAAGGACAAAAAATATCAACTCACCTGACAAAAGCAGTAGCAAATCCCGTTAAGGAATGAGTTTCAGGCACCAAACAACCGACTAACTAAAAGATAAGGTACGAGTAAAGCTTGAAACTCAAAAAAAATGGGCCGGGCGGAAAATGCCACAAAGGAACAATATTCCACCGCGACACCAAATTACCGTTGCCGACGATTCACCGGCGTAGTGTCAACTTCGCCAATATTCCCGGAACCAACGTGAAAGGTACTTTCTCCAAAATCCTCACTTCAAGTATTACGACTGACTAATCGAAACACGGCCTGCTCATCACATGTCTACCCAATAGTTCATTTCGAAAATAAAAGCCCGGAATTTTGATGTATCTTAATGAATTACACGAGCCAGCCGAATAACCATTTGACCCGATATTTACTATGAAAAACGTGCTAAAACGCTTTCTTTTTTCACGGGTTGCCAAAAGATCACGAACATTACCAAAATCGGTACGCGTCAGTATTTTTAACCGAAAACTGCAGTGACGAAAACCAAGCCAATATCGATCTTAAGTTTGACGGAGAGGATAACTGCAATTTATTCTTGATCGCCATCACATTCACCTACCATGCGGCGAAGGTCGTCACACTAAAATATATAATTTCGTCCGGATCGATAAATACGACTTCTGAACCTTGTGACGAACGCAAATTTAAATGAATTCTTGACATTGTACCGCGACTCGCAGGCGTTCCATTCTTGACATTTCAGTGAATGAATAAAATCTGGCTCGTTACAGTATATTTCATCGCGAATTAAAATAACACTATAAAACTTATATAAAAAAGTGTTTATTTTTACTCCCCGCACATTATTCTGTATTTTATGTTCGCTTCGGCATTTCTTTATCTTTTAGAAAAAGCAGACTTTTAAATGCAACCATCTTGTATTATACACTTCTTTTGAACCAATTAATGGTGTAGCTTGAAGCTTTTGCTTTCCTCCTCTAATGGCAGCAAGCAATGATTGAGTTTTCTTTTTAATTTACGAAGCGTCTGCTCACGCGTCGTCTTTTTAATTTAATTTTTGTAGTAAGGATAAGAACAGGCCGATCCCTATAGGCATCCATCAATGTCAAAACAGTTTTAATTGACTATTTCTAAAATAAATAAGTATTACAACGATAATTATGATAAAAGGAAAGTTTTAAGCAACACCGATTTTATTGTACTTAAAGCTACTACGGCGTATTCCAAGTGCGCCTTCGGATAAAATACATTAAAAGCTTACCATACCATTGCAATCGATAAAACATAATTTTTCATGCATTATAATTTGACAGAATGATAATCAAGGCTTTCATATTTACCTTCCAATGAGGATTTTCATATCAGGATTCAAATTTTGACTACGAAACTAAAACCATAAACATTCGAGAAAACAAGAACTTTTGTCCATACCAAGCAAACTAGGACAACAGTTTTCTTTGAAGTACCGGTCGCTAATGGAATATTAAACATGAGCGGACAAATAATGTTTGTTAGCTTGTTAACTAGTACATATTAAAACGAACAGTCTTCAAAATGTTTGTTTGTTATAATTAGCTTTCTTTATAGTGAATACGTACCTTGTGACGGGAACAAATAGTTTTATGAATTTAAGCTGATCTAGATATTCCATTCTAACCGGCCGCGGTAATGGCAACCATGATAGAAGTAAAGCTAAAAACCCCTTCTTTACGCATGACTGCGACAAGGAATTTACGGTCCTCAGTCCCCAGCAATTCACCGACTCCCGGTTACGACAGTCGCCAACCAGAACGGAGAACAGAGGGTGCGAATAGTCACTGGGTTCTAACAAGTTATCAAAAATGACGACTGCAAATAGCTATACCGAATACGAGGATATAGTCATCAGAGGAGAGTTACTGGTGTTAGAAGAAGAGCTCAAGCATATAAAACTGAGGTGTTCGATTGAGCGAGGTTAAAAGAAAAGGAGAGCAACAACTAAATTATAATTCAGAACACCTGCTTTATCACAAAGGACGACTCAATGGAAGGACGGGAAAGTTTCAAAATAAACAAGAAACGTACTGGCAACGTTGTCCAGATAGATAGTGTAAATTTGAGATTGGCATATCTTGTACAAACACTGAACTGAAAATACAGATTAAAAGAAGGTGCCGGAAGAGATATAAGAAAGCCTAAAATTGAAGAAAAATAAAATGTAATTTAAAGTATCAAAAGTTTGAAGGTCACTCAAAAAAATGTCTCCTCTGGTTATGGCCGGAGCATTTGTAAGCTAGAGAATGTTACTCCAATTAAAGAAGAATTTTTCAAGTGGGTGGAGGATTTCTAGATAGAGCTACACAAAGGAAAGCAACACAATTTGCCCGAGAACTTACTTCATGTTCAAAAACCAGTGTATCGAGGATATTCCTGATATTACCCTGGATGAGAGAAGAACGCCGCTCAGGGAAATGAAGAACACCTAAGATTCGCGGATGTCATAACTGCTGACAGTATCGATCAGGCACATACTATGCTAGAGAGTCTTCACGACGCATGCAAGGAAGTCTGACTAAAACTAAATTTAGCGAAAGCGCAATCTATGACCAACCTTGTCTTGATAATGTCTCAATTGGCCGTACGGAGTACCAAATAAATTATCTCTTACAAATACTTGGGGCATGAGCTCTGGATTGGCCGAGCTAATCAAACCCGCGAGCTGAACAGGAGGATAGGCTTGGCGTGAGTTGCATTTCGAAGGTTTAAGGAAAATTATTATATGTATTAAACGGAAAACATATATTATCCCAGCACACAAGCTGCGACTTGGACAGAGATCTATGAGGGACCAATGTGACTATACAGCATAGAATGGCTGTGTCATGAAAAGAATAGTAAATTTAAAATGGAATTGAACTGGTCATTTGGCACGAACAACGGATCAAACATGTTAAAGCGCATTCTAGACTAAAGACCTAGGCACGAAGCTTATAGAAGCAGAGGCAGTTTACCAGCAACATAGACTGATGACATCAAGATAATAGGGGGGAAACTGGATGCAGGACGCACAAGACCGAAAGCGGTGGCAAACGCTAAGGGCAGCCTATGTCCTACAGTGGGCGCGAACAGCTATTTGAAGGTGATGATGATGACATATTCTGCAAAAAATCACAGTACAGTTAATTTCAAATAAAAATGCCAAAGTATCATGAACCAGCCCCCATTCATCATATTAAATTGAAAAGTTTAGAAGTCAAAACAATAATTATTAAATTGATAGTGTCACTTTCTATTTATGTTGAGACCTTTACGTGTGCCAGTTGTGTCTATGGCCATAATTAAAGATGGGAGTTTATTAAAAGCTATTATCAATTTTCAATAATTGCACTAATCTATTAATAACTATTTTAATTGTATAATATTCGATTATTAGCTGACGATTAACGGATCGCTGTTATTTGAAAATTGCTTATTTTTATATTAGCCAAAAGCCTTATATTTATGTTACATTTTATCTACGATTTGCAGGTCAAGGGTGTAATATAATGTCCAACTTAAAGTGAACAACATTCTTATTTGCGTTCTGCTTTACAGGATTCCTTTCAATTTTATGTGCATAAATAAAGAGATACATTTTTATATATAAATATTTGTCTTTCATTTATCTATTTAACACACTGATATTTTGTTGTCATACCATTAAGAAGTGAGCAAAATACTTTTTTAATTATTAGGTGAAGCGATGAAATTTTTTAAAATTGGTTAGTTTCTTTGTCAATTAGTTCACTTCTCGGTTAAGAAATTACATAAAAACCGACTGATCGACAAACAGGTTAATTGATTTTTTTTATCCATCCTTAGTTATGGCGTTGTTTGAATAAAGGAGTATAGTTAGCTAACCAATGAGTATGACA